>PISX010019161.1:0-38948 GCA_004024625.1 Mellivora capensis
GAAACTTTTTTCCTTAAAAATCAATAACCTCCAAATAGGGCTTCTTGTTAAATTCTCTTTTATGTAGCATGCACATTAAATATTGTGCAGAAACACTGGCCTATTAATGACTTTATTTTTTAATAGCAAATATTGAATTTGTTTCTAAACTCAGTATTATTCAGGAAGAAGAGATGAAGAGTTCATTTTGCAAAGTGAATAGAACCACAATAAATTTTACAGAAACCCAGTTTTGAACTCCTGACCCAGGAAAAACTTTCACTGAAAAAAACCCAAAAATAAATGTCAGTATACCTAAAGTAAAAAGAGTAAAATTAGAGGATTAGAGAATAAATGTGAGTAGTAGAAAAATAAACAAAGAGAAATAGGGTATTACTCTTTTCTTTCCCTTCTTCCTTTTATTTTTCTTTCTTCTGTTCTCTTTTTCTTTCTTTCTTTTCTTTTTTTGAAGAATAATAGGAATAGATTTTTAACTCTTAATGGGGGAAATTGGATTCTTTTTGGAGATAATTGTAATAACCATGTTTCTAGTTTCCACATTTGATGATTTGGCATCTTACCACGGACCCTACTCCAACCATAAGCCTTGTTTACCACATTAGGTATAGCTGTGTCACTGCCCCTTTCAGAGAGGCACACAATCGATACTATGCAATAACCAGTCCCCTTTAAACCTATCTTCATTTCTGTATGCACTGCTAAGAAACTTGTGCTTTTCTCTCTTTCCTGCCATAACCACAAGAAAGGCTCCAGCCTACAGTTTCTCTCTCTCTGTCCACCCATTCTGCTCAGTGTTTCCCCAATGGGCCCTCTTTGGTATATTGTGCCTCTTGTTTCTAGGGACCTGAGCATATTAAAACAGACAAACAAACAAAAAAAAAACACCCTTCTTTCTTCACGACAATTTTTTCTATTCTGCATGTCTTAAAATACCTGAATAAAACAAATCCCAGATACCCTTAAATTAATGGTAGTAGTGATTGGTAGGTAAAAGTTGTATATTTCTTGTTCATATTACTCTATAAGGTAATATATACATCATACAATTCACACAAAAATACTTATTTATGATAAAAATTCATATCCCATAATGAAAGTAATGGGCTGTATTTAATTTCATGTTTTATTTTATATACTCAAATGGATGTTTGAGAAATGGCCACTGTGGGAGAAAATAACTGTCAGCTACCCAAAATTTTAACTCTCTCCCCAGTCCTATCTTCTTTTACTTAAGTTGATATCCTTGCTTAAAATTCTGTAGAAAATATCTACATCTTCTAGCAAAACTTACCTTAAATTCACTACAAACCACTTTTAGACCCAACCACTTGCACTAGGTGAAGTACGCTTAGACCTGGAGTGACTCATTCTGCCAAGACTGCATCTTCTACTTTTTTTTTTAATGCTTGATTCATTAGTCTTCTTTCATGAAGCTTTTAACAGCCTTCTGTATGTGTGTCTGTGTTTAAGAAGATTAAATCAAACCTCACATGTATGCAAATATATGCCAAATATATCAAACTTTAAACATTTTATATCTAATTAACATAAAATAATTTTTCATGATGGTTCTAGTTTGAATTTCAGTGACTGTTAAAGAAGGTGAGCCTGTTTATTTATGTTAATAGAATATGCCTGTTTCATCTCCTATGAAATGCTTGTTCGTTTTTGCTAATTATTTTTGTTCACTTGTATTCCTTTTTTTTGTTGTTTTTGTCCCTTGACATATGAGTCTTCATTACATATTTTGGATACTTGTTGTTTTTCAGTAAGTGTATGGCAAAAAATTTCCCCCCAAAAAGTGTTTTTTATGGTATATACTCTGCTCCTCTGTATAAAACTATAAATGTACGTTTACTATTATTGACAGTATAGTTCACTACATATCTGACATCTTTCTACTTTCTTGCTCACCAGCTTCTGTAATAGTGGGGTGCTTCCCACCTAATTATCAATTCCTGCTCAAACTTTTCTGGGTATAAATGCCTAGAACCCCATTATATCTTTGTGGGTGTGTGGGTATCAGCTAGATTCCCCAGTTGTTCCAGCTGATTAGGAATTGACAACTCTTGAGGGAAAATGAATTTCTTCTGTGCAAAGAAAATGAATTAGCTATAAGATTATGTCCCTGAGCAAAGAAGCACAGTAAGAATTATATTGGCCAAATTAAAGTTTTTGTGCTAAGTTACATATTTTAGCTCAGTACATCAGAATTCCTTCATGACATTTGTGGTACAAGCCAGCCTAACAATAAAAGTACCTTTTATTCCATTTCCCATTATATCTTGTTTATCTTCTTCCAGGAACATAAGGGGGCAGGATGGCAGTTCTACTAAAACAAGATTAAGATATCACTATGTAATTCCATTAAAATGCCATGCAAGGGGTGCCTAGGTGGCTCAGCGGACTGGGCCTCTGCCTTCGGCTCAGGTCATGGTCTTAGGGTCCTGGGATCGAGCCCTGTATCGGGCTCTCGGCTTGGCGGGGAGCCTGCTTCCCCTCTCTGCCTGCCTCTTTGCCTACTTGTGACCTCTCTCTGTCAAATAAATAAATAAAATCTTTTAAAAAAAATGCCATGCAATGCCACCTCAATTTTTCCTAATTTCTAACCTTTAGAAATATAATCAACAGGATTTAGTGAGGAACAGAACCTGGGAGGTGGGATGAGAGAGGCATCTAGAATAACCTTCATATGTCAGATGAGAAAGGGAGGGTGGATGGCAAAAATTACAAAATTACGGAAGAGCATATGACCTTGGGGAATTGAAAAAGAAAATGCTTTTGTGGTATATATTCTGTTCCTTTGCATAAAACTGTAAATGTACGTTTACTATTATTGACAGTATAGTTCACTACCAGTTTCAGTGTTGCTATATATTATCTTATCCTTGCTCTCAAGGATAGAAACAAAGTTCTTCTCTTTATTTCACAATTTAATATGCAGGATATTTTGAAGTACATTATACATGACCTCTGTCGCAGCTGAATATCAACTTAGTTCGTCATCATAGTGAGAGTATTAGAGTTTATGTACAGTAGACAAGTAGTAGATGGAACTGATTGACCCTCTGAGAATGATGACAAGGGGACAGATAGAAATTAGATATACTGAGAGGTAGAGGTTGGAACAAATTGTATTGTGTCTTCAAAGCATTACAAGCCAAAAAAAAAAAAAAAAAAAAGGCATTACAAGCCAAAAGAGGCAGTGTTTCAGCTTTCAAATGCTTCCTTCACAAATAATTATTAATAACTATTATTTGTTTTCTCAGTGCCAAATGGATCACTGTGTTTCCAGCATTTATCTTTATCACATATATACAAAATTTAATGAAACCATACAACCAAGTGTTATTTTTTCTCAAGAAGCAGATTTTAAAGAAATTTTAATAAAACTGGCTATGCATATAGACCCAAATATAATCTGTTAAAAAACAAAATTCGGTTGACTAAATTTGGAGACCTAATTGGGTTCCTTAAATAATCCATGAATTGGGCTGCACCCCATCTAGCAAGTAGAGGGGAGCTTCCAGGAGTTTTACACTATGGAAGGTTTATAGAGGAAGGAGGGTCTGGGTGATGTCTGGGTGGCTCAGTCAGTTAAGCATCTGCCTTCAGCTGGGTTATGATCCCAGAGTCTAGGGATTGAGTCCTGCATCAGGCCCCTTGTTCGAAAGGGAACCTACTTCTCCCTCCGAATCCAGCTCTCCTTGCTTCTGCTCTCTCTTTACCTCTCTTGGACAATAAATAAAATATTGGAAGGAAAAAAAAAAAAGGAGGGTGGTGGATGAAAGTTATTAGCACAGGAAAGGATTAATCCCTGCAAGACAACTTTCCCCCAAGGGGAAGGGCAAGGGATTTTATTATGCAGATTAACTCATCTTGGGAGGGGAGATGGTGGGGGAGGATGGAGAAGGCCCAAAGGGCAGATTACCATCTCTGGTGCTGATCAAAAAATTCCTGACTGACATTAAGACTGCATTCCTGGAAGAGGTTGAAACTAGATCCCTATTTGAGGACTTAGCCTAATCAATGCCATTTTGGGTCTGTGATTTTCTTTTTAACAAAACAAAAGGAATAGTTCATTTTAAATTGCATATTTCTCACATTTGAATTGTCTCAAATTCTTTAGGATTACCAGTGCTAAACCTGTTAGGTTGTTATTAGCATCTCAGTTAGTTTTCTGTCAATAGAAAGCAGATAGCCTGGTTCCCTGGCTCTCTGTAAAACAGCAAAAATAAAAGATATCTGATCCAAATATTTTTGAACTAAATTTAAGTGTATATCAATGAAATATTGGCAAAAGCTTCTTCCAAATTTCTGGCACAAAATTGCACCCACATTGTCATCTGTAAACCACAGCTTATGATCATTTAAGAATCCACAGGCAATCTAATCAGCTGAAAAATCTATTCTAGTTATGTACAATAGCTTCCTGTATAATTAAAGACAGTTACTTCCTCCCTCCTCTAATCTTACTCTTCACTGTCCCATGAAAAAAAAATACAATTTTTAAGATAATTTTTACAATTTTAGAATGATTTGGGATTAATAGAAAAATTGCAAAGATAGTATATAGAATTACCATATATCCTACATCCAAATTCCCCTATTATGAACTTCTAACACAAGTGTTTCAGAATTAATGAACCATATTGAAACATTTTTATTAACTAAAGTCAATACTTTATTCAGATTTCCTTAGTTTACTTAATGTTCATATTCTGTCCCAGGATCTCATCCAGGATATCACATTATGTATAATGATCTTGAAGCTCCTCTTCGATGTGACAGTTTCTTTCTCACTTTTCTTGATTTTAATGACCTTGGCCGGTTTTTTTTTTCTTTCTTTTTAAAGATTTTATTTATTTATTTGACAGACAAAGATCACAAGTAGGCAGAGAGTCAGGCAGAGAGAGGAGGAAGCAGGCTCCCCGCTGAGCAGAGAGCCTGATGCTGGGCTTGATCCCAGGACCCTGAGATCATGACCTGAGCTGAAGGCAGCGGCTTAACCCACTGAGCCACCCAGGCGCCCTGACCTTGGCCGTTTTAAGGAGGACTGGTCAGGTATTTTGTAGAACGTCCTTCGATTTGGAATTGTCATTTTCCTCATTGAGACATTGAGACATTGAAAATATGTATTTTGGGGAGGAAGATGACCAAGGTAAAGTGTCATTTTCATCACATTATACCAAGACACATACTATCAACATAACCTATTGCTGTTCATGTTGACCTTGCTCAGCTGCCTTAGGTAATGTCTGTGCAGTTTCTGCACTATAAAATTACTTTTTGTGTGTTTTTTTGGGAAGGTTTTTTTTTTTTTTTTGGAAAAAGTCATACCACTTAAGGAGTAAAGAGTTATGTCTCCTCTTTGATTGTGGAGTATCTACTTGAATTATCTGGAATTCTTCTGCATGGGACATAATGTGGGAAACAAAGGCAAAAGAAAAATTAAATTTCCTTACCATTTACAGACCATTAACTAGTCCTTGAAACAGACAGAGTCATATTCCTCTAGGAATTCAGTTCCCACTATGCTAAAACTTCATTAAGGGCAAGAGGCAATCTTAGCCCACTATCCCAAACAACAACCACCCCCAGCCCTGCCCCCAAATCCTGTAAGTAATTTTTGACACATAAAATTTCCTTTGGAAACTTCCTTTATCTCTACTCTCTAAAAGATATACGTTGGCAATCATCCCCCAAGCATTTGGGCCATTGATATGCAACTGAAAGGTCTCCTGGCTAGGGCTTTAATAGAACACTCCTCATAACCCTGGTGCAGCTCTTTCTGCCCATAGGTCCTGTCCCCGCTTTAACAAAACCATCTTTTTCCACCAAAGACGTCTCAAGAATTCTTTCTTGGTCATTGGCTCCAAACCCCAACATTTTCTACATAAAAAAAATTAATTTATTTAATTTGTGGTTTATTTATATCCATATGAAAAGGGATTTTTATTTTATGCTTTGCACATAATCTAATACCACTTTATTTTGTTGCTCAAATTTTTCCAGTTTAGGCTCTTTAGGGCTCTTTCAGCAGGCTCTACTGTTTGTTTGATTTAACATATCATTGTGATGTGGGAAACAAAGGCAAAAGAAAAAATCAAATTTCTTGACTACCTATAGTCCACCAACAAGTCCTTGAAACAGGCAGAGTGACATTCCTCTAGGAACTCAGCTGCCTGGATGTTACTACTTTGCTGAAGGCAAAAGGCAATCTTAGCCTGACCCCAGGATTCCTTTGGAAACTTTCTTTATCTCTACCCTCCAAGATATGCATTGACAATCATCCCCCAAGCATATGATGCACTGATATGCATCTGAAGGGTCTCATGACTAAGGTTTTATTAGACAGTAATAAATGTCATTTTCCCAACAATAGCTATCCCCCTCAAGGTCCTGCAAGCCTTGCTTCCAAAATTCCTTAGAGACTTAAACTATCCCTAACCCCCTCCCAGTTTGAAAGTTATCATGGACCACCCCTTATGACCCCAGGGCAGGTCTTTTTGCCCAAGGGTCCTGTCCCCATACTTCAATAAAACTACCTTTTTGCACCCAAGACATCTCAAGAATTTTTTCTTGGCCATTGGCTTTGATCCCTGACATCTTTCCTACATCAGTTGTTCTTAATTTTTTTTTTTTTCTTGGTTGGTTTTTTGTTTCTTTACTTATTATTTAGTGCTTTAAATTTTGGCAATATAGGAGCTTCATGATCTTCTTATATATTGTCTGTCCTAGTCCTAGAAACAGGCATCTCTCCAAGGAGCCATGATTTTTTTTTTTTTGCTGTTGTTGGAGGAAGGTATTAGAAACCAATATTTGGGTGCTAGTAAATTTGTTGCTATCAGTATCAAACTTTTTGTCAAAAAATAATATTTTTTTCTGTATGCTTTTACATCTGTATGCATACAGAACATCTGCAATGTTTTGTTTCTTCATTGTATTATTCAGTTCAAGCTAATTACAAATGTTACATGTGCCATACAGAAAATCTTAGTTGGAATCCAGTCTGTTTTGTTGTTTGTTGGTTTTGTTTGTTTGTTTTATTTTGTTTTTATTTTTGTTTTTGTTTTTGTTTTTAGTATGTGAGGAACAAGGGGCTATACCTAACTATGACATTAATTGAAAGGAAAGCCTAGGATGGGCATTTAACCCAGTCTTAAGATGGAAAGAAGGTCTCTTGAGAAATAATATTAAAGTTTTATTAGTTTTCTACTGCTGTATAAAAATTACTTAGTGGCTTAAAACAACAACAACATCAACAACACTCATTTATTATCTCACAGTATCTCCAGATCAGAAGTTCAGTCACAACTAAAGCGATTTTCTGTTCAGGGTTTCACAGTGCTAATATAAAAGTATTATATATAAAAAGGTATCAAATATAAAAGCCAGGCTACGTTATTTTTTTTTAAGATTTTATTTATTTATTTGACAGACAGATCACAAGTAGGCAGAGAGGCAGGGAGAGAGAGAGGAGGAAGCAGGCTCCCTGCCGAGCGGGGCTCGATCCCAAGACCCCGAGATCATGACCTGAACCGAAGGCAGAGGCTTTAACCCACTGAGCCATCCAGGCGCCCCTGAAACTAGGCTACATTCTTATCTGGAGTTTGAGATTATCTTTCTAAGCTCATGTAGTTTGGCAAAATTTAATTCCTTGCAGTTGTAGGACTGAGTAACTATTCCATTGCCAGCTGTCATCCATGTGCCTCTCACCTTTCAGACATCACTCATATTCCTTACCATATGGGTCCTCCAACTTCAAAATCAAAGGAGAATCTCCCTCACATTGAATCTTTCTCATGCTTTTAATCTTTCTATCTTCCCTTCCCCCCCTACTCAAAGCTTGGTGTCTTTTAAGACTTCACCAGATGAGATGCTGAATAACTTCCCTGTTCTTTTTTTTTTTTTTTAAGATTTTTATTTATTTATTTGACAGACAGAGATCACAAGTAGGCAGAGAGGCAGGCAGAGAGAGAGAGGAGGAAGCAGGCTCCCCGCGGAGCAGAGAGCCGGATGTGGGGCTCTATCCCAAGACTCCTAGATCATGACCTGAACTGAAGGCAGAGGCTTTAACCCACTGAGCCACCCAGGCGCCCCAACTTCCCTGTTCTTAAAGCCAACTGTGCCATATCACAAAACCTAATTACGGAAATGAAATTCATTATATTCCTAAATCCAATGGATTATACAGGATTTGTAGATTGGGGACAGAAATCTTGGAGAACATCTTAAAATTCTGCCTACCAGAGGTTTGTATTTTGAAAATTTAAAAGAACATTCTCCAGTTGCAGAAATGGAGAAAGCAGGCACTACACAGAAAAGAGATAAGGAATATCAAGATATGTAAAGTAAAATTACAAGTAATTCAGGATTAATGCAACAGGAGATTTTTTAGTCAGAGCATTTTATATAACATGAGGTTATAAAAATGCCTTGGCCTGAATTATGAAGTGCTTCATTTCATGCTAAGCAGCCTGCAATTTTTCTGTAGTTGGTGGAACATTTTAATCAAGGGAGTTACAAGGTAAAATTTGCTATACTGGTAAAATACCTAGGCAACAGCAGAAGTGATAATTCTGCATAATACCAAGATGGAATCAGAATCAGTAACTAGGTCCAAGCAAAAGTTGACAAAGGCCTAAAACAGGAAAATGATAGTAGGAAAAAGGAGGCTTGTGCAATGAGCCTTGAAAATCAGGTGAGGTTCTGTAATATCTTCAGTTGTCTAGACCATGAAAACTTTGTCCAAGGAAAGGCATGAACAAAGACACAGGAAAGGGAAACTTTGGGGTCTGTCAAGAGAATTTAGAATTTAATTATGAATCACAGGATACATGTGAAGGTTTGTGAGAAATAAGGCTAGAAAGCTTGGGCCAAACATTCTTTAAAGTATCTTGAATGGGAATAGGCTGAAAAAGAAAAAAAGCCATTTGCCTTTTAGATGATTGAACCATTCTAAATGTGAGATAGGAATCCATCAAAATCTGAGAGGAGAACAGAGGCAGCAACCTCTGTGACCTCGGCCATAGCAACTTCTTGCTAGATACATCCCCAAATAGATACATAGTTACATAGAGTAACTATATGATGGACATTAAGAAAGTCATGGGATGTAATAAGCACTGAGTATTATATAAGACTGATGAATAACTGACCTCTACCTCTGAAACCAATAATACAGTTTATCTTAATTAATTAAATTTAAATTTAAAAAATTCTTCCTGTGCAAGCTACCTTCCAAATTCATGTCCAAGATTTCAGCCTGCCCATTTTGATGGCATGTTCTGGATTTTAGACCTGCCTGGCTAACATTCACAGTTTCATAAGCCAATTCCTTGCAATAAGTCTCCTAATATATGTCTTCTACTAGTTTGCTTCTATGGTTAAATCCTGACTGATACACACCTACATGTTGAGGCTTTGCTTGGAGTGATAGGCTCCTTCCTGTTTTCTAACAGGAATATAATATAATATATATATTATATTATATATATATATATATATATATATATAATATTATATATATATATATATATATATATATATAACAACAGTTCCCTAAAATTCCCCATATCAAAGGACTTATGCTTCCAGCCTCCCTCTTTCCTTTTCTACTCTTCCTTCACTGCAAGATGTCTCTCTCACCCTCTGAATATTCCCTCTACACATCCTGTTATCTCTAGTATTATTATTTATGTTCTGATTCTGCCCTGAGTGACCCTATAAATCCTAAGGCTTCCATATGCAAAAATATCCTTTGGAGTTTGAGCAAAGATCAGCTCCTGAAAGAGAATTTTTGATGACAAAGGGACTATAATAATAGTCCATTAACTATATTCTTCAAAAAGTGTGAAATCATAATAGTTACAGAAATTCTGGGAGATTTTTATAGATTCAAGGGGACTAAAGAGACATGATGACTTGAGAAATATAATATCCTACACTGGATCCTGAACTGGAGAAATGCTCTAAAAGACATTACTGGCTATACTGACATCATTGAAATACTGACAATAGATTAAATTCTATGTTACTGTTCAAGTTGCCAAACTTCATATCCATACTGGTGATAGGAAACAGAATATCCTTGGTGAATCTGGGCTGTAGGACTAGCAGCGTTCTTATAACTTTTGCAACTTTTCTGTAAATTTGATTTTTTTTTTCTAAATACAAGGGTTTTGTTTTTGTTTTTGTTTTTAAGGATTTTATTTCTTTACTTGACACAGAGAGAGAAAGAGAGAGCACAAGCAGGGAGAGCATCAGAGGGAAAGGGAGAGACATACTCCCCTCTGAGCAGGGAGCCTGAGGTCCTCAGCCGAAGGCAGATGCTTAACCCACTGAGTCATCCAGGCGCCTCTAAATACAAGTATAAGAAAGTGAAAAAAAAAAAAAGATTATTGAACCATTTCAGCATAAGTTGTATTCTTTGTTTGTTCATTTTATAAGGAGAAATCATGAGAACGCTAGGATACCAAAGACAAGAAAGTGAAAAGAAATGCGTAAACAATTACACATTGAAAATTTCATGAGGTACCTGGGTGGCTCAGTCGGTTGTGTGGCTGACTTTAGATTTCAGCTCAGATCATGATTTCAGGGTCCTGGTATCAAGCCCTGCGTTGGGCTCCACACTCAGTGGGGAGTCTGCTTGAAGATTGCTCTCCTTCTCCCTCTGTCCCTCCCCCAACTTGGACACTCTCTCTCTCTCTCAAATAAATAAATAAATCTTAAAAAAAGTTTTCATTGTACTTAATCATCAGATAACCAAGATTTAAGTGTTTAATCTTCCACTTAGTAAGTAGGTAATGTTGTTCAAATTATTTAAGAAATTAGTCATGTAACAGTTTGTATCATGAGGTTTTGCATAAACTCTCTTAATTCTGGCAAGACATAATATTTAATAGGTACTATGTTATCTTTGAAATTACTAATCCCCTCACCCCCAGCCCCCAAGACACCTTTCCTCTGTGCCCAAACTCTGGGCAAATCACTGGGGACAGAAAAAAGAAAGCTACAGGAGAAGAGTGACATAGTGGAAGAAAATACCCTACCCTCCTCCATCTCTTCTTGCATTGAGTTGCAAGAAAGGCTTCTGAGTTTTATAAATAACAGGTCTCTCTTTGATCACCGTCATTTCAAAACTGAAACAAGCTTTGCCACTTATTAGAATAGAATATGCATCCACATAGAAAACAGATTTCCATTTCTGTTTCTGGAACTATGATTTCTGCAAGTATACAGACATCTTTAAGTTATATGTAGCTTACAGAGATGATTACACATGGCACTGTCATTGAGAATTAGCTTGATGTACACAAAGTGGAAAGAGAAGTGGGCATATGGCAACTATCCATTTTATTTTATCAGTCTAGAAAATTTGATTTTCTTTGTGTTGACGTTGCTTTGATATCTAGATATATCTATTTATCTGATAATAGTCAAATTTCTATGTCACTTTATGTTTAGATTTAGCCTGAGCCAAGGAAATGTTTTTGTCCTATTTATTTTTAAAATATCTGCTTAGGAATCAGGATGAAGAGAAAATTGCCATGGGAAGGCACAGCAGGGTCGATAGTGAAAAAGGAAGAAGTCAATTTTAGAATGTACCAATAAGGTAAAAAAGAGTAAGTAACTGACAAAGATATAGAATATAGACCAATTAGTGAGGGTATGTGATCAGCAGAAGTACCAGGACTATACATAAAGGAAGAACTCTTTTATCAATATATAACTTTTTTAATGAGTATTGCTTAGTCCACCCATTTAAGAATTAGAGATAATACACACGTGAAACTCCTCTTGTTTTTTGGAATGTCCTATGTTTCCTTTGCCATTGCTCTTGCTTTATAATGTACTGTATGTAAATCAGTATTTTATTTAAAATGGTGACAAATTAAGGAAATGGAATATGGGTGGAAAAAAATTTGAAATGAAACTATAATATTTTTACCTTCAAGATTTGAAAATCATGTTAAAGTCTTATACTTTGGAGTTCATGATGTCCACAAGCCTAATTTGATTTGATCATAATAATTATCATGGAAATAGAATATTCATTATAATTGCATATTGGGGTGAGAACTTTATAAGACTTTGGAGGGAAATCTTGGGGCTCCAGAATCCTTTCAGAACAGATGCAACTGAAAATTTGTTCAATAATTTCTGATTATCAGACTTCTAGAACCTTCTATTATCTTTTCAAAGTAATGTGTCTCAGGAGTGGGTGGTGGTCCCGTCTCAGAGTTTCACTCAACTGTACCTCCCTCAGTTTTTCTTCTATCTAACAGTTCTTATCTAGTCTCCTAGAATAGAGTAAATTCTGGGGCTTTTAATTCTAAATTTTAAGGCTGAATTTTTCATGACTTTTGCTTTAGTCCATAAACATTTAGTCCATAAACATTTTCTCCATTTCACAAATTACACTTTCTATAAGATGAAAGATTTGCCTTTCAAGATTCTTGTCTGTACCATAATTTCAAACTTTTCTCGGAATAGGAGGATAGAATTGTTAGGAGGTAGAATTAATTAAAGACAAACTGACCAATTTTAATCTTGCCTGACTAAATGAATTTCTTTGAATAGGGGAAGGGTCACATGCAATAGAGGGCAGGAAAGGAAAACAGAGATTGATATTTCAAGATGTTATTCCACTACAATAATTTTACAGATGGCTAAAGTAAGGTTTATTGTAATTGTCATGCATATAACTGAGATAGCTTGGTTGAATCTAGTGGCAAGATCTTTTGATGCAATAATCTGATTTATCTCATATAGAAATATGCGTAATGGGAGAAATATGGAAGTTGTGTTCTCCTTTTAAAGACTATATGTTGATTTGATGGAGACTCAAATATCTCTGTAGAACAGTGGCAGATATATACTAGATGTTATGGGAACATAGAGAGAAGGGTGTAACTTTTAATGGCTGGGGAAGTTGTGAAGGGCAAATGGCATTTTGGGAGAAGGGTAAAATAGAAAACTGGATAAATGGAGTTTCATACACATGGGTATTCATATACAAGAAATTCTAAGTTATTTGATCAGGGGATACATTTTGGGTGGGAAAGAGGAAAAGAAAAGAAAGGTCAGTAAAAGTTGTGGAGAATGAAGCTTGTGTATAGGTCAGGAATAATCTTATATGTCATACATTTCAAAGGAAAGTGATTTATGATTTCAAGAGACACACTGAAACATGGCTAAATTTGTGATTTGGAAAGACAATTGCTGATGGCACAATGATGAAATAAAACTTTTTAGAAAGAGCAGTTGGGAAATAACAGAAGTATTCCAAGAAAAACTGATGGTAGTGTTATGAAGAAAAAGGGTGATTCAAGATATATTTAGTAGGAAGAACCAACACGGCATAATGACTGGTGGTATGAGAAACTGTGTGTGAAAACATCTGATATGCAGGACATACAGCTATTCAATAAATGTCCAGCTTCTCCTTCCTTGAAACCTATGTTGCACTGCCTCTAACATGATTAGAACTCAGACCTGTCTGCCATGGAAGTTATGTCAATATAGCTCCTAAAAGCAACTTGAATATGATTTGAAAATTTCTCATTATATAAAAAGTCAAGAAAAACATATACATGTTTGCCTACATGAGCACTCATTTACATACAAACATAATTTCATACATTTAAATACATATGAGTGTGATGTTAGATAAGAAAATGTAAAATGTTATATCTATACATTTAGAATGTTAGAAAACCATTATAGAATCAAACTAATGTGTAATTAATATTTGCAAAACAAAAGATTGGTAATCTTATTGTTTTTTGTAGTTCTATATTTTGCAAGTTAAAAGCATAATAGAATTTACAATAGGAAATTCTAATAATATCCAACAAGCAAAATCAATCAATCAAAATAATCTTTTGTTACTTCCCACCTCCACTCTGCATTTTGTGCATTTGTTTTCTTCATTTGGATAGATAACAGTTTTAATGGATTAAGATGATAAGTATTATCAAAAAGCAGAAAGCAATTTAAATAAGAAATAAATAGAAACTAATAAAGGAAAAGGAGAGGATTATCATTCCACTTGGAGTTAAATATGAACCACAAATCTCCCTCATCCTCCATTTGTAGGTTTTATACCCAATGCCCTTGCAAATGACCTGTGCTTTTCTATGAATATTGTTAGTTCCATATTACTTTCATTCTTGCTCTCTACTCATAATATTAATGGAATTGGGAAACCCTGTTTATCTCATTTTAATAAAAATATATCTCCAGATGGTAGAGAAACACTGCTGACAATGTTCAAATCTGCTTTCTAGTGGTGGGCTTGTAAACAAATTATTGGAAAATTTGACTACACTATTCTTAAGTGATTTGCATACTACCAAATCCTTTGCAGGCTAAGTGTGAGAGGTCCACCAACTCTGTTCATCTAATTATTCCTATTTTCAGCACAGACTATGTATATTGATAATTTGGCTTAGGGAAGTATGTTAAGTTTAGAATGAGAACTGGGGTCCCAAGAAAATTAATCCAAAATAGAATTTAAGAACCAGAAAATTGATACCAGATAATACAAAATAATAAATATTCATGGTGATGTTAATAAAATAACAATTAATGTGTTAGGATTAAATAAAAGTATATATTTTATTTTTATTTATTTTTTTTAGTAGGCTCCATGCCCAGTGTATGTGGAGCCCCACAAAGGGCTTGAACTCACAGCTTTGAGATCAAGACCTGGGCTGAGATCAAGAGTTAGATACTTAATCAATTGACCCAACCAGATACCCCATAAGTTTATATTTTAAAGGAATAGTTTTCATTCCTAACTCTGAATCAAAATCACTTATGGAACATTTAAAATTACATATTGATGGAATTCCCTTACCACAACAATTTCCAGAAATTACATAAAAGTGACTAAAAGCAGGAGCCCTGATACTGAAATTTATGGTTACCTAGAATATAGTAAATCACAGCCAACTTTAAGCACTACTGTTTTTATTTTTTTTAAGATTTTATTTATTTATTTGACAGAGAGAGAGAGATCACAAGTAGGCAGAGAGGCAGGCAGAGAGGCAGGCAGAGAGGCAGGCGGGGGGGAGGGGGAGCAGGCTCCCTGCCGAGCAGAGAGCCCGATGTGGGACTCGATCCCAGGACCCTGAGATCATGACCTGAGCCAAAGGCAGTGGCTTAACCCACTGAGCCACCCAGGCACCCAGCACTACTGTTTTTAAAAAGTGGTTACTGGCACTATGTAGACCTGAGATTGTTAAATTCTGCATTCACATTTGAAAGACTGGGAAACTCTTAAAAATACTAATATCCAGTGGTATTTCAAATCAATTAGAATTGATACCAATATCTGGTGTCATTTCATTTTCAATTAGAATCTCTGGGAGTGGTACCTAGCCTTGTTATTTTTAAGTTCCCAAGTGATTCTACGTATAGTCAAGATTAAAAACTGTAGGGCATAACTTTATTAGACTACAGTGGAAATAAATCCTCCAAAATCTAAATGTTTGAATGCTTTTTATTGAATTAACTAAATATAAAGGTTTTTGCCTAGTAATTACCTTTGAATTAATGTTAAAAATTACTAATATAGTTTATAATATCACTACTTCCAGTATTTGAAGGATAGATATCGATAGGGAAAAACTGTACTGTAAGATGGCCAACCAAACCAGCAAGGGAATTCCAGTCCCTGTCTCAAAGTCCTTCTGGGTTCTTTCCTACCCTGTTTCCTACGTGAGCCAAAAGTACCAAGTATGTGGAAGCAGAAGCGTATAAATTCCCCTCCCTGCTTGTGTTCAGGGCTCAGAACTTTGGAGAACAACCTCCTCTGAGTCCACTGGTGTTAAATAAAACTCCAATCCTCCAAAGTCTCCCAAGTGCTCTTTGGTTCTTCCACCAGAATCCATCCCAGTTTCCATAATAATATGAGGTGTTTAGTATTTTTTGTTCTGGACAGTTTACCTGATCTCAACCACCCTGTCATTCATAACCAAATTATTTCTAAAATGCTAATTGCTTTCAAAGCTGAGTTGTTTTCTACTTTGGTTTCCTGTCAACAGCAAATCAGTTTTAGTATAAAGAATTCCAAAGATAGTGTCTTAAATTAATTTTAATTAACTCTGAATAGAATTCAATATTTATTACGATCTAGGAAAATGTGACTTTGAGTGACAATTGGATTTTAAAGTATTATCTAGAATATTATGTTCTTTTTTTTTAAATGGATGATGAAAGTCTTCATTTTTTTGTAATAGTAAGATATATCTTTTTTCCGAACTTGGACAATTCTGCTTATCTCTAGAAATGCCTGCAACTCTGGTATTAACTTGTTCTAAGAACACGTGGGATAATTAATCATTCATAATCTGTTGTTTATAGTTAGAATTACCAATGATGGCACCATGGTTAATTTGTATATTCATGACTGTCAGAGGCAAAGGACACACTGCCCCAAAATGGCCCACTTTGGTATAAAGATTATTTCAAGTTAAAAGTAATTAAGAGTCATCAGATGCAGGAAAATTCCTCTGCCTCCCCATCAACTGCCTACATTTACACTGGAAAGGAGACCGGATACCAGGACTAGAGCTATTAACAGAGACTGTCCTATATCTAAGGAACTTATCTGCAAATCAGGCAACCTTTGTTTTTCAAAACATCTTTCACCTTCCTGCTAATGGTCTCCTCCACATTGTATTCTCAGACTCTACATTTTTCCTTAGTTCATAAGCTTCATGTTGCCTCATTGTCTTTGAAATTTCATGTCTGTGTGGATTCCCTGTACATATGCCTATTAAATTAAATTTTCCCCTGTCAATTTGATTGTAAGTCCAGCTAAAAGGACCATAGGACAGAGGAAGTTATGACACTGTACCCCTGGTATAATTGGCTATACATCTTGACTTGCTTTTGTGATCAGTGTGGCATAAGAGATTCTGCTGCAAATCATTGTGTCTTACTGTCCTGAAACCAAGATGATAGTACTAATGCAGTTATGAAACATGTCCTAAGAAAGGACCACTGGGAAGTGCATCTGGAAGTCACTTCAACTCAATTCTTGCCTGTTTTTCTTTCATCTGTTGATCTGTATCCTTTATCTTTATTAAACTCCTTCAGAGTCTTTGGTTGCATTTTATGATATATATATATGTACGTATATATACATATATATATATATATATATGCATGTTTTCCATATATATATGGAAAACATGTTTCTCTTGGTCAGAATCTTTTGACCCTATGGAGTCCTTGTTAGATATGCCTCAGAAATAAATATGTATCTTACCTGATCTCCAAATTCATGGTTGGAGTCTCAGGAGAAAACTGTGGTAAATGTGACTGGGATATTTGTGACATGGGGGAAGGGGAACTACTGTATAAAATTTATTATTATTTTTTTGTTTATTGTGAAATGTGGATTGTTTTTTACAGAAAAATTATTTAATAAGCCCATAATTTTTATATAAGATATATCACTAGGTACTAAGACAACTTTTAGATAAAATAGGCATGGTCATACTTTCATAGGTATTAATGTTTATAAAGAAATTAGTAAAAGTAAACTACTGGTAAGAGGATGATCTTTTTAATTAATGCTGTTGAGTTTGTTATCTAGCTACATAGAAAATATGAATCTTGACATCTAACTCATAACTCCAAACTAATTCCAGTTAGTTTATGGATATAAATATCATCAGAAAAGTAAGTAAAACTAAACTTTCTGAAAGATATAGAATAATATCTTCATAATCTTTAAGAAAGTAAAAAGGGAGAAAATATTAGCAACACATGTGCTGAGAAAAGACTGAAACATAAAAAATAAAGAGCTATTATCACTATGGAAAAGACAAGCAACCCAATTAAAAAGTATCATGGGATTTGAACTTTATTTAAAAAATCCAAATCATCAAAATATCTGGACAAAGAGTCAAATTCTTGATAAGGTTTGAGAAAATTCAAATTAAACGACAACTGGGTTTCACTAAACATGTGTAATGAGAAAAAACAAATTCAGACAAGCCCGAGTGTTGAAAAGGAAGTGAAGCAACTGGAACTCTCATGACAAGTGAAAACTAGTACAATTATTTTGGAAAACTATTTTTAATTATGGTCTAGAGCTGAATATATATGTGTTCTATTACTAAGCATGTATAAATTCTCAAGTACATAAAGAAGAGAAATGCATACGTTTGTATGTACAATGAGACATCAACAAAAATATTTATAAGGAGTTATTAATAATAGCTCTAAACTAGAAATAAATCAAATGGATCATCAGTATAGTGGATAAATAAGTTATGACATGTTCATACAATGGAATAGTATACAGTAAAAATAAATAAATTATAACAACACATAAGTACCATGGATTAATATCACACACAGAACAATGGACAAAAGAAGTCGATTATGAAGGAATATACAACATGTTATTCCATTTATGTTAAATAAAATGAGGCAAGACTAGGCTATGTTTTAGAAGATAAGATTTTTGTCAAGATAGTATTTAGGGAGAAACTAATTACAGAGGCAAGAATGGAGATCTAAGGCAGTAATAATTTGCTGTTTCTTGATCTGAGTAGTGAGGTAAGTTTATGATAATTCACCAAATTATACAATTTGGATTTGTGTACTATTCTGTATAATTGATTTACTTCAATAAAAAAGTTAACAGTACAATTAATCATAGATATGTGATAACGCTCTGCACAGTAGATGAATTCAAATAATTACTGTCAGTTTTATTAGGTATGAAAATTATATTGTGGTTATATAAAAATAAATGTCCTTAGTTTTAGAAATGCATTCTATTTACTGAATTATCTCATAAAAATATATGTCTGCCATTTGCTTTAAAATATATTAATATATTGGGACGCCTGGGTGGCTCAGTTTGTTGAGCAGCTGCCTTCGGCTCAGGTCATGATCCCGGCGTCCTGGGATCGAGTCCCACATCGGGCTCCTTGTTCGGCGGGGAGCCTGCTTCTCCCTCAGCCTCTGCCTGCCACTCTGCCTGTGCTCTCTCTCTCTGACAAATAAATAAATTAAAAAAAATATATATATTAATATATTAATAATGAAAATAATAATAAAAAGGTAAATAAAAGAAATATGGCAAAATCTTGCTGAAATTTCATGAGAAGTATATAGCAGTGAATAGTACTATTATATCGAGGAAAGTAGATAGTACTATGGCACTTTTCTCTGCTTTTAAATATATTTGGTATGTTTACAATAAATATTCTTAAAAATCAGTGCCACAATTTCCAGCTCCTAAAATGACCAAGAATTTATCCTTACCTCTGTGCTTCTTAGCACAGTATATGACACTCTACCGGTAAAATAATTGCTTAAGAAGTAACCTAGATACAGTGCTTGACCTCCTTTCCTTCCTCAACCTTTTCCCCTACCACACATCTAATTATCCTTAAAGTTCTACTGCTTCTGTTTCTTTTTCCTCGAGAACGTTTCTATCTCCCCCTCTTTGTAAGGACCACTGTCTTAATTCAGGCCCCAATTAACTGGCACCTGGATTGGTTTCCTTAACCTCCTTACCTAGTCTTCTGTCTCTGGTATTTGTCAGCTTCAAATAATTCTCCACACTGGAGCAAGAGGTCTTTTTTAAAGCACAGATTTAATCACAGTACTGCCTTCATTAGAATACCTCAATGGCCCCCCTACTGGACGTATTTAGGGGCTCAATTGATATTTACTTAATAAATCAACATATGATATTAAAACTCTTCCTTAATCAACAGAGGGACTCACAAGGGGTCCTCGAATCTTTCCCACAAACATACAGGATGTTTAATAACACTTCAAAATTGGAATTGCCTATTGGAATTAGCTGTGCCTTCCTGCATTTTTCAGTTATATAATCTATGAATTTATTTAAAAGGCAGATCTCCCTGTTGTGCCCTGGATTAGTTTTAAAGTTCTAAAGCTAACAAAAGTTGCAGTTGTATTACTCTCTAGCAGCCAAAAGAAAGAAAAAAGAAGCAATGGCCAAGAAGTTGAGTTTCTACAGGTCTTGATATAGGAAAACTCAGGGAAATCTGAGCTCACCAGACTGAATTGAGTATCATTTCCACACTTAGTAACATAATGTGTAGGTTTCCAACATACTCACCAGTGGAGGGATTTATTTAGGCCTTTATATGTACTTCTGTGTACCCTCACTGGGAGGAAGGATGTATCGGTTGGGATAAAGTTGCAGATAGCAGAAAGGAATTTACTATAGGTAAGTAATATTTATAGTACCTTAAGATGTGCTGAGGAGCAGGACCAGGACTGAGCTTCTAGCAGCAATGTCTATCGTGGGAGCTTCTAGTTCTGCCGCATCAAGTCAGGCAATCAGGAAATGGACATATAATTATAGGCTCACAATTCACTACACCAAAATGGATGGCACATATACTCTTTAATAATCCCATTAGGAACTTCTGCTACAGTTTCCACAAAAAGTGAAATGTACCCATGATAATGCTTGACAACAGAAATAGTAGCAGCTATTTGCAATGACCTCATGCTGTTTTACATATGTCTTCCAAGTCAGGGAAATACAGAGATGATTGGAAGAACCTATATCTAGGTTAGAACAGTAACTGCCAGGGAAGCTGGGTGGGAAAGATTTTAGAGGTATATTTTAAATCTGGGTTAAGAGGGGATATTATTAGGAGGTTGGAATGAATGTCACTTAAGAGAACTCAAAAAATCCTCCACAAGGGCCATGAAGAATTTAGTAGGATAAGTTTTGTTTTTTGTTTTTTTCCAACTTTCAATCAATAGCTCCCAAGGAAAGCAAATGATAAATTCGAGGTGAGTGAGACAAGTAGATAAGGTTCTGATTTCCCTGATGAAATCAGTATCATGCTTCATGGTATGCATGGATGAATTGCATAATGGGGAGAATTTTGTAATTTTGTATAATAACATGAAAGGATTTCATGAAATATGAAGGAATGTGTATAACTCATAGCAAAAAAAGAAATAATTCATTTATTTTTACACATTTATACTTTAATCAGAGTTAATATTTTCCTAAATCAATTTTAAAAAGATTCTGGAAGACGTGTAAATTAGAGAAGAAAATCAGTATGTATTTACTTTTATGTCTGATCCCCTTTGCTATATGTTTAATAAATGTATTCCCATGTTTTATTATACGCTTTTTATTTATTGACAATATTTTCCTCTTCCTACTCAAATTCTTTTCTTCTTTTCTTACAAATCATATTTTTACTAAATAGTAAGAAACATAAGATGAACAATCAGAGCAACCTGAATTTTATTATTCTCTTAACTATTGAGGCAAATATATTGATAAAATGTGTTCATAAAAGTGTCTTTTAATCCAATTTATTATTATTTTTAACTTTTTAAAAATATTATTTAATTTATTTATTTGAGAGAGAGAGAGAAAGAGAGAGACATCATGAACAAGGGGGAGGGTAGAGGGAGAAGCAGACTACCCACTGAGCAGAGAGTCCAGTGTGGAATTCCATCCTAGGACCCTGGGATCATGACTTGAGCTGAAGCAGACACTTAACCAATTGAGCCACCCAGGTGCCCCCCAATTACTTTATTTAGCATATAGAAAAACTTTTAAATATCGAGAATCAGACCTGATTTTCTTGCTGTTCTCTTCTATGTGATTTCATTTTAGATTACTATGACTTGGAAAATATTCAATATCGTACAGAAATTGAGTCAGCAGTATAATATCCAAGCTTTTGTTTTTGGACTGGAGTTCTTAAGACTATATAACATGCTTAATGTTAAAAAAATAGCTTTTTTATATTAGTGGTATTTGAATGCAGGAGCAGTATAAACAAAGTATATTTGTTTTTTCAGTTAGTGTGTATAATTTCCCAGATATGTCTAATATCAAAACATAGCAAATATTAATGACATTCAAGTTTAAGACATAGCCTCTATCATTATAATGACATTTACTGCACAAATTTTTAAACAAACTGCTGTAGCAGCCAAGATGAGTCAAAGCAAAATCATTTTGATGTTCCACATGAAAAATAGATTTTAAAAAATTGGCTGAATTGAATCATTTCAGATTGCCCACCACCTGTCATTGCTTTTTCTAAACTAAAAGCATCTTTTACTTTATATGTGAAACTTCTGCTATTTCAAATCAAACTTCTTTTTCAAAAGGCTATGGAGGCCCATTAACCCATAGTGCAGTGGTTCATGTGCTGAGAGCCCATGAAGTGTATAAATAGAATGGTGATTTTTTTTTAAAAGATTTTATTTATTTATTTTGAGAGAGAGGCAGTGAGAGAGCATGAGCGAGGAGAAGGTCAGAGGGAGAAGCAGACTCCCCGTGGAGCTGGGAGCCCGATGCGGGACTCGATCCCGGGTCTCCGGGATCAAGACCTGAGCCGAAGGCAGTCGTCCAATCAACTGAGCCACCCAGGCGTCCCGAGAATGGTGATTTTGTGTGAGAGTTAAATTAAACTGAGGGAAGTATGTGAATTGAAGTTGGATAGTTTGTTATCTGCCACCAGAGCAGCCTCATTGCTCTTTTTATCTTTGTTTCAAGCTAGCCCTAAATCAAGATAACAGGCAGACAAATATAACAGAAAATATAAAGAAAAAACATTCAATCATCATATTAGCTTAAAATGAGTATCAATCCCTGGCCTGCATTCTGAGATAAATGGAAATAAAAAAAAAATAAACTTCTTTTTTGTGAAACATCTTAGACCAACACCTTGGGTGCTTTGGTATTAGCCAGGATTACTGCTTGGACTAACAGACCAGAAATGAATTTACATCCAGCTCCTAGATTCCTTTGTGGCAGCAGGATTGTTGACTTGCCTTTTGTTTTTATATTTTTTTTTCTAGTAAGTGATTCAGCTATTCAGTTTGATTTTCTCCAGATTTATGTTTATCTTTTTGTCCTCAAATTTCACAATCCATATTTATTTATTTATTTATTTATTTATATAATGTATTATTTGTTTTAGGGGCAGAGGTCTGTGATTCAACAGTCTTACACAATTCACAGTGCTCACCATAGCACACACCCTCCCCAATGTCTACCACCTAGCTATCCTATCCTTCCCACCCCCTTTTCCTCCAGCAACCTTTAGTTTGTTTCCTGAGATTTAAGAGTCTCTTTTAGTTTGTCTCCCTCTCTGGTTTCCTCTTATTTCATTTTCCCTCCCTCCTCCTATGATCCACTCTCTTGTTTCTCAAATTCCTCATATCAGTGAGATCATATGATAATTGTCTTTCTATGATTGTCTTATTTTGCTTAACATAATGCCCTCTAGTTCCATCCACATCATTGCAAATGGCAAGATTTCATTTTTGATGACTGTATAATATTCCTGTGTGTGTGTGTGTGTGTGTGTGTGTGTGCGCGCGTGCGCGCGCACCATGTCTTCTTTATCCATTCATCTGTTGTTGGACATATAGGCTCTTTCCAGTTTGGCTATTGTAGGCATTGATGCCATGAACAATCCACTTTTTAAAATGGAAAATTTAGTGTGATTTTTTCAAACTTTAGGCTTTCTGTTTTTAATTATGAAAGGCATGCTTAACCTAAATTTCTCAAATAATGTAAAATCAATATGGAGTCCCACATTTCTTTGATCATCCCTCTTTCCAGGGATAATGACTGTTAGCAGTTTACTGTGCATTCCTGAAGTGGCAGCCTCATAAAGTTTTTCAGTAGAGGTAGTACCTTTCAGGATGAGGTATAAAATAAGACAATACTGAGTTTCTCTTAATAAAAAAAATATATATATATATATATATATATATATATATATATCATTTACCACTTGGATCAAACTCTAAGTAAGCCATTGTTTTTTCCTGATTAATAAGGGACGTGCATTCTAAATTAATCCATACATCTTCCAAACATATACACACAACCGTATATATACACAGCAATAAGGCTGAAGCTTCTGTTCTCATATATGAATTGATCATATCACAAAAACAGTAAAATTTCATCAGAATGCTCCCTGACCAAATCATATTTCAACAGATAATATTAAACCTCCCTGTCTCTTGGGTTATTCTGTCAGATCCTCTGATCACTCTTTCATTATCAGCATCAACAAAACAATAGAAAAACATTTTAAATAAAAACAAACAACAATAACAATATAGAGATGCTGTCGTTACTATACATTTTCCAGATACTGATAACTGAGTACAGATTTCTGTTATAGGGTAGATAAGTGAGAAAACTCCATCAGAAACAGTTGAGTAATGCCCAGGTATGCCTTAGTACTCAGAGGGAGGTTGGGTCCTTGAAAATTTGAGTAGAGCAAATAACATAATGGCTGGCAGAAATAAAACATCCAAAATTGGTATTGAATCTTTTTGAAATGAATATCTTATTAGGATTCTTGACTTGAGATAAGTTAGATGTTCTAAAAAAAAACCTATCTTGATAAAGAATATCTAAAATTCTGGATAAAATATTCTTAACATCCACTTTTAAAACTCAAAGCTGATTGGCAACAATAATCCTTAGAGTACAAGATTTTTAAAAAATCTTTCACATAAGTTTTAAGACAATTGAAACCAACTTAATTATTTCGTTTTATTTATTTCAAAATCCAACACCACAAGACATTCAGGACTCTTAGTACACCACATCTCCTATAATTTCATGTCTGTAGGCCTTCCAATGCTCTATTTTAACTAAAATTTCTATACCTACCAACTCTTAAAATATGTATGTACTTCTGCAAACACATATTCATTCATTCTCTAAATCCTCCAAATACTCAAACTTTGCTCTGACCTTTTCTTTACCTTCACTGTCTTCTGAGGACCTTGACTGTTTACAATCGTCTCACATAGTAGATATTTTTATACTCTCACCTCCCATTTCACTAGCCTGGAAGTGCCCTCCTTTTCTTTTTCATCGCCATACTTCCAGATCAGTGATGCTTTCTTCTCCCTAAAACCCATATTCCCACACTATCCCTAATGACTGCCTATCTGTCACTTTCTACCTGTAGTCTTCACTTTCTGTCATCATGATCCATCATTGTTTTAAGCTGTCAAGTATCTGCTGCATCGTTCCCTCTCCATACAACCTTCACAATATCTTATTCTGGCTAAATCCAACTCTCTGCCTAAAACCATGCATCTTCATCTGTTCAAGGAAAAATGGGAAGACATGCTGCTAGGTTTCACTTTAATTCCATGACTGCTGATCAAAAAAGCACCATAGAGCTATCTGTCATTTATACTGTATTTATATGTCCCATTCATTCTCCCACTGCTTTATACAATTATTTTATACTTCTTTTTTCTCAAACCTCTAATACCTTCTCCCCCATTCTCTCCCTTGGTTTGATTTTTTTTCCTATTTCTCTAAGACAACTAAAGCATTCTCAGGTACTTCGGATTCTCACCTACCATCTACCTGCATGTTACCCTTATACCCTACTTTCTCCTTTGTTACTATGGATGAACTATCTCTGCTTTCACAAAAAGCCAGTCTCTGGATTGTGTTTTCAATACTCCCTTATCTTTATTCAAGGCTATACCTCTGTCCTTTTCTCCCATATCTTGTTTTCTCTCTGACTGAATTCCTATAAATAATGTATCATTTATTTCTATACTTATTATATAATTTTCAACATTTTTATTCAAAATATGAAGTCTTACCTGTAGATTGTTATGTTAATTGCCAGAAACCCATATGTTATGTCATTGTAAATTGTATATATGCTTTACAAAATTGCATCAGCCATATCTTTGATATTGGTGTCTAGATATATAATTTATTTTGATAAATTTGTATTTTTCTATCAATGTTGATAAGCTTTCTATACTTATAATTGCTCTGCATCATCTCTGTAGGAAACCATACTATCTGCATATGATGACTTATCTTCAGTATTTATAATTTTATTTATTTATTATTCTGATTTCAGTAAACAATGAGTAGAAGTGTTAGTGGGCATGTTTTCCTTGTTCCTTATTTGAAAAGAAATGTCTCTAATATTCTTTCATATTTCTATTGTACAAGAGACTTTTTAAAATCATGGAATGGCACTGAATTTTATCAAAAGTTGTTTTGAATACATTATCATTATCATTTTTCTCTTCATACCTGTCATCAAGCTGAATTACATTGGATGGTGTTATAAATTCCTCCTGCTATGCAGAGATAAATCTAAATTTGTCAGTATGTCACTATTATGTTTATACACATTCCTATTTTTAATTTGATAAATTTTTATTTCAAACATTTGAATTTATGATTATAGGATTCAAAATTGTGACTTATTCTTTTGAATTGTGATTTAATTTATGTCCATGTCTGATGTTAGTGTCATGATCCTATAAGCTTTGTAAAGTTTATTGTAGTTCCTCCTTTTTAAAATGTTTCCAGAAGCATGTAATATAGCTTAGTAATTTCTATTATTAAACATTTGCTAGAATTCAGCAGTAAGAGGATATAATACAGTGTAATTGTTTTTAATTTATTTGTGTGTTCTATTTTTGTTTATTTTTTTTAAGATTTTTTAAATTTTTTTATTTGTGAGAGAGAGAGAGAGAGGGCGAGCACAGGCAGACAGAGTGGCAGGCAGAGGCAGAAGGAGAAGCAGGCTCCCTGCCGAGCAAGGAGCCCGATGTGGGACTCGATCCCAGGACACTGGGATCATGACCTGAGCCGAAGGCAGCCGCCTAACCAACTGAGCCACCCAGGCATCCCTATTTTTGTTTATATTATTTAAAAATGCTGTTCATCTAAGTTTTAACATTACTGACATAAAAACTTATTCCAAATCTATTTTTTCATTTCTAGTGTTTTCATTTGTGTTTTCTTTGATGCCCTTACCTTCCATGACTAATCTTGACTGAAGCTTGGCTCTCTTTTATTTAAATTATTTTTGTTGGTATATTCTATTTCATTAATGTATGACCCTATATATTCCCTTCTTTTACTACTTATACATTTACTTTCACTTATCATACTTCTTAATGAATTTCATTATTTGAATGCCTTTCTCAGCTATTTTAGGTTTTATATTTTTACATTAGGAATTTAAAGTATAAATTTTCCTGTCAGTACCTCTTTGGCCACATTCTACAAATAATATATATATATTATTCCAAATTTAAGAATTTTTTTATTTCATTGTGTTTTTGACACATACATTATTTGGAAGTTATCTTTTAAAACTTCCATATGTAAGAGTTTTTATTTTTTTTTAAGTGATTCCCCAATTAATTACCTTGTATGATAAATATATGAAATCTTCATTCTTTATATTAACAGTTTTTGAGTTGTGTTTAGACTTGTTTTACAACCTAATATATCATCACTTTGTGAATGTTCCATGTGTAACTGAACAAATTATTTAAATTTTTGATATAATTGGAAGATTTTATTTAAACCCATATCATCATATATATGTATGTATAAGTATGTATATGTAGTATTTTTGTAACAAACAAGTTAAATTGTTAGATTTTCCTTATAAACTGTTTCTTTTGAGTTAAGTTGGTACCTTCTATCTGAAATGTTTGTCTGATATTGATATAGATACATACATTTTTGTTGTTCTTATTATTTTTCTGATGCATCTTCTCTTCATTTAATTTCAATGATTTCAGCTTAAGATATACTTACAGGTATTCACATGTGGTTCTATAGTAAATATTTAACCAATACTGCAATGCTTTTAAAGGGCAAGTTTATGCAATTTATATTTGTTACAAAGCATGATTTATTTTGATTACTTTATTTCTTCACAATATTTTATGTTTCTTCATGTCTTGCTTTGTTATATTCATATTCATCTGTTTTCTTGACATTTTTGGTAACAGCTCTTTTGAAATATAATTTACATATGATACAATTCACACATTTAAAGTGTAAGTTCAATGGTCTTTGGTGCATTCACAAAATTATGCAACCATTGCCACAATTGATTTTAGAATATATTCATTAGCATAGAAGGAAACCCCATACCCTTTAGCCATCCCTTTTTTTTTAAGCTATCACTTTTAAGTCCCCCAACTTCCAACTCCATCCCTTGGCAACTACTAAAATGTTTTCTGTTCTATAGATTTGCCTATTTCAGACATTTATGCAAGTAGAATTATTCCATCATGTAAAATGTGATTTGTCTATCTTTGAATCACAATTTGAAGGTTCTTCCATGTTGTACTATGTATCAGTAGTTTCTTTTTTTTTTTTTAAGACTTTATTTATTTATTTGAGAGAGAAAGAGAGTATAAGCAGGGGGAGGGGCAGAGAAGAAGGAACAAGCCAACTCTGTGCTGAGCACAGAGCCTGACATGGGGCTCAATCCTTTCACACTAAGATCATGACTTGAGTGGAAATCAAGAATTGGATGCTAAACTGACTGAGCCACCTGGTGTCCAGTACTTTATTTCTTTTTATTGTTGAATAGTATTCAATTGTATGGACATAACAAATCTATTTATCCATTCATTAGTTGATGGATATTTACCATTTTCAGTTTGGGGCTGTTATGAACAATACCACTATAAGTATTAAACAAAATTTTTTATGTGGACATGTACTTTCATTTCTCCTACAAAATGGGAAAAACAAAACTGAAAATCATAGATCTGATAAGGGAACTGTGTCTTTAGTATCTAATAGAGAACTCAAAATATTTATAACAATAAGTAATTATTCCAATGTTAAAAAGACAACCCAACTTAAAAATGGGTAAAAAGTCTGAATAAAGGGGCGCCTGGGTGGCTCAGTGGGCTAGGCCTCTGCCTTCAGCTGGGGTCATGATCTCAGGGTCCTGGGATCAAGCCCCACGTTGGGCTCTTTGCTCAGCAGGGAGCCTGCTTCCTCCTCTCTCTCTCTCTGCCTCTCTGTCTACTTGTGATCTCCATCTGTCAATTAAATAAATAAAATCTTAAAAAAAAGTCTGAATAAAGATTTATTAAAAAAGATGTATAAATGGTAATAGCATATGAAAAGATTCACAACATTACTAGCCGTGAGGGAAATGCAAATCAAAATCACACGAAACACTTCACAACCACTAGGATGACTATAATAAAAAAGATAGATAATAATAAGTATTGGCTAGGATTTGGAGAAATTTGAATCTTCATACATTGCTGGAGCATTTGTATAATGTATGGCCACTTGGAAAACAGTTTGGTAGTTCTCGATTTTCTTTTGAAAATTTTCAGTCCACTTTTACTTTGTAGGTTTGGAAAATATTTTCTTTAATTCTATTATTTTAGTGATCTAAAATTTTAATTTTTTAAAATATTTTATTTATTTATTTGATAGACAGAGATTACAAGTAGGCAGAGAGTCAGGAAGAGAGAGAGAGGAGGAAGCAGGCTCCCCATTAAGCAGAGAGCCCAATGCAGGGCTCCATCCCAGGACTCTGGGATCATGACCTGAGCCGAAGGCAGAGGCTTTAACCCACGGAGCCACCCAGGCATGATTAAAGTCAAAGTTATTGTCTTAAAAAGATTTAACTCCAAGTAAATTGTTTCCCATCTCACATGTCAAACTATTTCAGCAGGTTTATTCCATGTTGCTTTAAGCCTTAAACTACATTATTATTAGCTTATACATCTGTTATTTTAGATACTGTGCCTATTTCCCAATGTAATTGCTCATCAATCCTTCTTATATATCCAAAATTTTGGAAGTAATTTTATGTCTTCCTCAGTCCGTTATTAGAATTTGCTTCAGTTAATATCTATTAATTTTAAACTATCTCAAATTTTTGTTTTCTGGAAATGCTTTTATATATCTCTCAAACTTGAATGGTAATTTAGTTGGGTATTCAGTTCTAGGTTGACAATTACCTTCTCTAATAGCTTGGAAGATATAATTCCACTGACATTTGGCTTTCATTTTTGCTGTGAAAATTGCTGTCTAAACTTTAATTATTTTCTAGAAAATCTCATTTATCTTAAAATTTGCCTTTAAGAATCTCTTGTGGATTTTGGCACTTTGTCATTTTGCAATAGAATATCTGGGTTAGTAATTTTTTTCCTTTTTCTTTTTTTCATGGCTAGTAGTAGTTTGTTGTGATCTGAAAACTTCAATTTTGGAAAATTCTTGTCATTATCTTTTGAATATTTTATCTTTCCAATTCACTTTCTTTTTATCTTCTAGAGCCCTAAATTGATATGTCAGAAATATGCACCACTTTTTCATGTCTTTTACCTTTCTTTTTGTTCATATCTTTCACCATTTGGGGTTAATTCTGCAGGTTTCATTAACACTTCACTGATTCTCATTTCAGTTATTCTTTATGTGCTGTTTAATTCATCCACTTTTTGACTTTTAGTGAATGAATATATGTATATATGAAATAGATATAAATGCACATACATACACATATATACACAAATATGTACATAGTCATTGACTATACATGACAATACAGAAATACATATATATGTATATATACACATATACATATACATATTTTACATATGTTTATATATATATTCTTTTAAGATTTTATTTATTTACCTGACAGAGAGACAGTGAGAGCAGGAACACAAGCAAGGGAAGTGAGAGACGAAAAGCAGGCTTCCCACTGAGCAGGGAGTCCGATGTGCGGCTTGATCCCAGGACCCCAGGACCATGACCCGAGCTGAAGGCAGATGCCCAATGACTGAACCACCAGGCGCCCCTACATGTATATTTTTATGTGTGTGTGTATGTTTGTGTTCACAGAACTGCTAAATGTCCATTTCTTGTATCTGCCATGACATATATTTAATATTTGCAATCTCTTTCCTAATGAGTTATTTTCTTTTCTGTCTTCCTCATTTTAAACATGTAACATCATGATTTTTTCAAAATGTGTTTTCTAAAAATTTTGCTCATGCTTATTTTAATTTATAGCAGCCTATGCATGCTGTTCTTTGTAATTTTTTTGTATATAAAGTTGAAAAAATGAAATTGTGACCTGTTTTGATTTATCCAAGGATTATAATGTTGACTTAACAGAGACCATGTGCAATGCCATTTGTTACATTAAATTGATACTACAGAAGTAAACAATAATTCATTAAAAAGAATCTAACAAAAATGTATAATATGTATTAATGAGAAATTGTGGTAACTCTTTAAGAATTTATTTCAAGTGGGGGTGCCTGGGTGGTGCATTGTTTAAACTTCTGATTTTTTGTTTCAACTCAGGCCATGATCTCAGGGTTGTGAAATCAAGCCCTGGGTTGGGATCCATGTTCAGTGCTGTGTCTGCTTGAGATTCTGTCTCTGCCCCTTCCTCCACTCATGTAAGCACACACATGATCTCTCATTTTTCTCTCTCTTTCTCAAATAAATAAAATCTTAAAAAAATTTAACTCAAGTAAATCATTATCATCATTTATATTCAATTTCAATTTTTTTTTAAATGGGGACAGCTGGTCAGCAAGTTAGTTGATAGATATTAATATCCCAAGAATTAGGATGGGAAAGAAAAATAATACTAACTTGTTTTCATAGATATAATCATATAAATAAATAGATAGTGAAACTTATGAGAAATAATTGAACCATTTAAGGTTATCTATAAGGTTATTACATAAAAATCACATAAGAATCAAATTTGCTTCTATACACAAACACAAACAAAAAATGATGTGGATGATACTTAGAAATAAAGTGCTCGGCTAAAATAAATATGTCATGAAAAATTATATACAGTGGATTTTAGTGGTATATTTATACCAAAAAAGTAACATAATAAAAAATAAAGAATATTTAATACGAATTTCAGAAGACTGTTTACCTTATTATACTGAGGAACAGATATGGGATTGTAAAAGATTTTGAACTATTTTGTTTATTATATAATTCAGTCTATAGCACATAGTTTCATTTTTTCAAGATTTTGCTTATTTATTTATTTGAGAGAGAGGGAGAGGGTGCATGTGCATGCAAGCAGAGGGAGAGGCAGAGGGAGAAGGAGAACACCTCACGCAGATTCGGCACTGAGCATGGAGCATCATGTGGAGCTCAACCACATGACCTGATGCTTGTCATGATCAATGATCATGACCTGAGCTGAAATCAAGAATCAGACGCTTGGGGCACCTGGGTGGCTCAGTGGGTTAAAGCCTCTGCCTTCGGCTCAGGTCATGATCCCAGGGTCCTGGGATCGAGCGCCACATCGGGCTCTCTGCTTGGCGGGGAGCCTGCTTCCTTCTCTCTCTCTGCCTGCCTCTCTGACTACTGTGATCTCTGTCTGTCAAATAAATAAATAGGGACGCCTAGGTGGCTCAGTTGGTTAAGCGGCTGCCTTCGGCTCAGGTCATGATCCCAGCGTCCTGGGATCTAGTCCCACATCGGGCTCCTTGCTCGGCAGGGAGCCTGCTTCTCCCTCTGCCTCTGCCTTCTACTCTGTCTGCCTGTGCTCGCTCGTCTCTCTCTGACAAATAAATAAAATTTAAAATAAATAAATAAATAAATAAATAAAATCTTAAAAAAAAAAAAAAAAAAGAGCCAGACGCTTAACCCACTGAGCCACCCAGGGGCTCCACACATAGTTTCACTTTTAAAGCATACTCTTCAAAAGTGTGTCAGTCTGTTCAGGCTGTTATAACAAATTACCTTAGGCTGGGTGGCTTATAAACAAGATAAATGTATTTATTTATTATGCAGGCTGGAAGTTCAAGATCAGGGTATCAGCATAGTTGAGTTCTGGTGAAGGTTCTCTTCCAGGTTGCAGACTGATGACTGCTCCTTGCATCCTCATATGGCAGGAAGTAGAGAGAGGAAGCAAGCTCTCATGACTCATAAGAGCATGTTCCCATTCATGAGGCTTCACTTTCATCACCTCATCTAATCCTAATTACCTCCCAAAGGCCTTAACTTCCTAGTACCAACACATGGAGCTGGGGGCAGGGTTTCAACATATGAATTATGAGGGGGACATAACATGTACTTTATAACATAAAATATTCTTTACAAAGTGATTTATAGTACTGAGTGAAGTAAAATTCTTTATTTCTAGAGGTCACTGTCTGAATCCCTACAATGTGTACCCAATGGTTATCTATTGTTATTTAAAAAAACTAAAACCAGCTTTGTTTACCATTTGTGTTTTAATTGTCTTAGCAATATGTTACATATGAAAGAGATAAGCCTACTTATAGTATAGACAGATATACTGATGATAGTTTTCTTCTAATGTAACTTTAGAGGAAGGTGAAGCAAGAAAGAAAAGCAAAGGAAAATAGGAGGGATAACATGGTAAAGAGTGACTAAGAACATTAAGTTGATAATATGTCGATCAATATTAGTAAAATTACCTTATAAAATATTTTGTTCCTAACTTAACCAGTCTCTTACCCAGACATTACATTTTAAGATGTATTTTCCTAATTTAAATCTTCTATCAATCTTGTGTTTTAAGAAATATGCATAAATTGACATCAAGCTATAAATATTTCAAATTTCAATTCTTGAAATTAATAATCAAAAACATGTCTGAACGTGAACTATCTTGCTGCAGTACTAAATTATTTAACAAGCAATAGCAAGATCAAATTACTATTTGACCCACATAGACACAGAGACAAATCTAGATTTACTCACAGTGGATCAATTTAACAATCTCATTCCATGACCCATACCCTATTTTATGTACATCTGCATCCAGACAGACTCATCTCCATACTGGTCCTCAAATTTGATTTGTTTTAATTTTTGTTTTGTTTAATGCCAGAGGAAGGAGATTAAAAGCTTCTACTTAAATAGCTGAAAATTCTCATTTAAAATAACAGCAACCAACAGTCCTCCCTCCACAATAAATTCAAGTAACTCTCAATGTCTGTGTTTATTGGTTCTGTGTGCCATTTACTTATCAATCTCTTAAATCCTTTTGGCTTAGAATGTTTAGAATATTTAAACAATCCACACAGACACAAAACATGAAAAAATGATCATGGAAAATAGGTATCCTAGAAAAATGTGTGCATATGTCAAATTATTCCGAATTTGAGGAACACTGATCAAATGCAGAAAGAATTTCACTAAGTGTTAAAACAGTTGGAAAAGTCTCCCCCACCCTCAAGTCCTACTTTTAAGTTCCTTTGATACAAGGTGGCACAAAGTCAAGAGAGAACTTAAAACAAGCTTCACATTAATATTTGAAAAAGGGCACCCACTGTGTTTGATGTGGCGCCCTTCATGCAAATCATGTAGTCCAAGAGAAATCCCAGTAGGAAAGATGCTGCTTTCTTCTTAGCATGCCCCCTTTTTTCTGCTGGATAATAATGAACTTCTCACACTCCCTTTGCAACAACCCCCCTCACCCCCCTAGCTATACAGAAATTAAGTTATTGCTTGCTAGCCAAAGACTCTTTTTGGCTGATTATCAGGACATCTTTATTATTATTACTATTATTGATTTGGGGTTAAGAGAAAAAAGACTAAAATTCTGAATTCCATTAAGAGAAAAAAGTCTTATTTTTCTAATAATAAACAAAATCAGATCTAAGCAAATGTGTCCAAAATAAGATATATTCATTTAAATTACTTCAATGCATGATTGATATTTATAAAATAGCATTCCTTTATGTACTGGCAGCATGCAGGGACATTGATTCAGCTGGAGAGGGGAAATTATTAATGGAGAGAGCCAATGCATAGGAAACTTTCCACTAGCTGAATGTGGACTCATAAAAAAAGCACCCCTGCCTGGGGAGGTGGGGCAAGGGATATAGAAATGAAAAACCAAAGTTAGAATCTACTATGTTGAGAGCACTTATTTTGTTGTATACTGGAGAGCTCCAAATTTTAGGTGACTCTGTACTATCTTTGGGAATATTTAGAGAACTAGAGGAAAGATTGTTGTAACCCTTTCCCTCTTTAATAACAATATGGAAATTTATTTAATGCTCTCCCCCTACTACCAAGGCCACACCAAATTCATTTAAGGGAATCCTGAGTAACTTTGGCCTTTTTAAAATGGCAAAAGTTTTGTTGTAGCTAAACCTGAAAGTATTATATTCATGTTGTTAAAGGAAATATCAACTGTATTTCACTTAAGTTTATCAAACACTTTCACATACTATTTTTTTTTTATTTGAACCTCACCACAACTTGATGAGAAAATTACTCTTCCTGTCCTAATTCTGCAAAAAAGGAAACTGAATTTTAGAAAGATTATGTAAATTACCTCTATGGTTATTAAAAGTTATCTAGTACATTTGTCCTCTGACTCCAGATTGCCTGAATTTCTCAGAACCTAATTTATTTGGAGGTTAGTAGATACCAAAGAATTAAGATCAATTCCTCAGCCTGAAAGGTCTCTGGCCTGAAATCTCCATAGTGTCTGGTAAGTGAGTTCCTCTGTATACACTATTCATATCAGCTCCAGTATGTGAATCTGAGCATTTATGGAGGTATAAACTGCATGTCAAAGTTCAGGCCAAAATTACACTAGCTTTTGAGGATGAAATGGTGAGACTTAATTCACCAAAATAAGGTCACCTGAAAATTTTATCATGAGGCTCATTTTAAAAAGTCCCTCTATCTTCATAATGGTCTTCCTTCCACATTGCCTCCATGCTTTTACTCTAATGAATATAAAATATTGGATAGGAATGTGGAATTGATCATTTCAGCTTGTAGATTATTATTTTTTTTTAAGATTTTATTTATTTATTTGACAGATCGCAAGTAGGCAGAGAGGCAGGCAGAGAGAGAGGGGGAAGCAGGCTCCCTGCTAAGCAGAGAGCCTGATGTGGGGCTTGATTCCAGGACCCTGGGATCATGACCCGAGGTAAAGGCAGAGGCTTTAACCCACTGAGCCACCCAGGCGCCCCAGATTATTTTTATCTCCTATATTATTGCTTAAGAATTTACTTAATAATGTGTTCTCTCACTTCTGTATTACTTTTTAGGATACACAATTTTGGCAATATCTAGATTTTGTATTTAAGATTGCATAACTGTCTGACACAGTAGGAAAGTAGTTCTTATACCATGGGAATTTTTTTAATTGTTTTTAAAACTGATCATTCTGGCTATGATCTATTTTAGAACTACTAAAATATGATATGGTCAAAATAATTGTTTTACCATATCAGTATCTGAATATTCCTGGACTTTCCTGTTATTTCTGTATAAATATTAGGCTCTTAATAAATATTTTATTCTGATGGTAAAAATTATAATGAAGGTGTTTATTTCTTTTGCAGTATGCCACAGTTCCTTGTGGGTTCTTGAGTTTGATGATTTTGACCATGCTACTTTCCTCATATATCTTATTGTTACTGTTTCTAATATGGTATTTTAGGAGTTATTTTTCCACTTAATCCATTTCCTATGTTGAATACCATCATACCACCAAAGTTTTAAAAATAGGACACCGGATCCCAATTTAAAATTAAGAGCCATAGACATTATAGGCCTATTTTAGTATTCTGCTCACATCCTGCAAAAATATCACAGTAAGCTACTAAGACACATCAATAGTTCTGAATTTGAATTTTGCAAAAACCTTGGATAGAGGATTTAGTTTCTTCCTTGAATAAAATTAACATATCTACTGACAAAGAAAAATAAACTCAAGGAAGTAAATAGATGTTAATAATGATGAAAAGGATATGCTTGTCAAAACATGGACTCTAATGATTATTTTACACAATTACCATCACTTTGATATCCTTTAAATAATGATTTCTCATCAGCTCTTCAAATAAGACCATGAATTTCAATATAATGGATCAGACAATTAGTGCATCTAAACTAAAACCCGCATGTGGTAGGTGCCAGTGGGCTGTTTGAGGGAAAGGCTAAACAAATTATACCTATGTACTGCTCTACACAGCATGTGATACTGTTCCTGACTTAAACAGATGATATGCGTATGCCTAGCAGCTTCTAATTACTGTTTTAATGATCTTATCTTTCATAGCTAACACACAGTAGCCATTTAAAGATTGAGCAAACAGATATGCTTCCTAATCACGTCTGCAGTTTTGTACCAGTATTTAAGATTTCCTTTTTACACATGTGTACATTTTAAAAATTATTATGTATCTACCATTGACTTGGCTTAGAACAGGAGGGCATTGCTAGAACATAAAGAAAAAAAAATTACCCTTAACCATAAACTAATGAAAATGCTGGACCATGTAGTCAAATGTTTTGTTTTAGCCATCTGAATAACAAAGTATACAATTTGTATGGAATAAAGAGTATTCTCTATAGGATTTGCTTTTTTTTTTTTTAATTTTACTTATTTATTTGACAGAGAGAGATCACAGTAGACAGAGAGGCAGGCAGAGAGGGAAGCAGGCTCCCTGCTGAGCAGAGAGCCCGATGCGGGACTCGATACCGAGATCATGACCTGAGCTGAAGGCAGTGGCCCAACCCACTGAGCCACCCAGGCGCCCCTATAGGATTTGCTTTTAAGAAAACATTGGCAAAGTCTGCTTAAGCATGGAATTACCAATTCAAAGATGTTATCTTTGCAAATTCTTTCTGTTAGGTGCCTCCAGTTTAATGCCTATTATTTCAGCATATTTAGAATAAAGTGCCCAGAAGTCAAATTAATAAGTAGTTACAGCATCTAGTATCTCAAAATTATACTTTGGAGAGATAGGCAGGATTAAGCAACACTTTGGAACATAAGATAACATTGTCTTTTTAAAAATCTACCTCTGGGATGGCTGGGTGGCTCAGTGGGTTAAGCATCTGTCTTAGGTCAGGTCATGATCTCAGGGTCCTGGGATCAAACCTCGAGTCTAGCTCTGCTCAGCAGGGAGGCTGCTTCCCTCTCTCTCTGTCTGCCCCTCTACTTGTGATCGATCTCTCTCTCTCTCTGTCAAATAAATAAATAAAGTCTTAAAAAAAATCTACCTCTGCACTCTCTGAATATTCTCTGTGTATCTTTAAACAATGATATTTTGTATTTAGTTAATGCCTAAATCTAGGCAATGGAAAAAGCTTTGCAGGCATTATTTACTAATCCTAATAAAATGTCTATGAATTCAGGAATATTATCCCTGTTTTTTATATGTAGATGCTTGACAAGCTTTAGAAGCCGATTCAAAGTTTTATAAAGTGTCATTTTGGGATAAATTTTATCACTTTATCCACCAAAATACTCTACCTCTTTTAATAATTAATAGGAAATACTATGCACTATGCTTGTTATTTCTTTCTACATAGACATTTGTGTAATTATGTTAGATAAACATGGAGGTTGATAACTGAGATAAACTTGTATGTTAGTGCATCTTTCTCCAATATTAATTTCTGCAACATGTTAGACTAAATGAAATAAAATAAACAATAAAAACAATAAAATACAATAAATACAATAAAAACAAGAAGATAAACACTTGTATACACGTTGTTTATTTATATTACAAATAAAACCTTTTAACCAGATGGGAAGTTTTTTTGTTCTTTGTTTTTTTTTTAACAAGTAGTTTGATACATCTGAAAGTAAAGAAATATCAGGTATCACCACTTTTGTAATTATACTGGTCAGAGAATTGTTTCAGTGACTCTATGTCCTCAGATGGTTTCAGTGAAAAATTAAATGCCATTGGACTTATATATAAATTGCCTGAAAGTGCCTACTGTTTTCAAATCTATTGTGTGAAAATATATTTTATATTAATCCATTTGGGGATGTTGCATACATATCTTTGAATTAAAAAAAGGGCTTTTAATTCCAATTGTGATATTTAGGAAGTCAGTCTATCTAGCTTCATGGTTCCTAGCCAAAAGTAAAACTTGCATAAAAATTAAATAATATTAATGTTTTGAATAGATTCGTATTTCCATTAAAAATCCTTCCTTAAATCTGGATAGAGATAGTTGAGGATAAATGTGAGGCATCAATGTTTGTTAACCAAATAAATCCTTTTTTAAAACTGAGAGGGATAGGGTGCCTGGGTGGCTCAGTGGGTTAAGCCTCTGCCTTCGGCTCAGGTCATGATCTCAGGGT
>PISX010019162.1:0-38799 GCA_004024625.1 Mellivora capensis
AATAATAGAGCCATGCCACTGGAAGCCTAGGAGATAGAATGCTCTTAATTGTCTAGCTGCCTGCCTTGTCCGAACCTGGTTTGTTGGGCATGTATCGTGGAGATGGAAGAACAGATGTCTGTGGCAGAAAGCCCAAGACGGCATCCCAACTCTCTTTGCTTTCCTACACAACATAGAATATCTGGTCTAATTTCTCGAGAGAGAAAACTACCCTGACTAGGATGCTGACTGGGTGGTGTGAGACCTGGGAAAGTTAGGGAAGTCTGGACTCTATAGAGAAGGTACAGGGCAAAACTGCAGGCTGCTCAACAGAATATAATATAATTGGAAATGTTATTGTAGAAATCGGTCTGGCTACCATTGTGCACAAAATAGACAAGAGTAGACAGGGAACTTACAGTTTAAAAACAGGTCACACAAAAGCAAAACGTTGACATCAATCGATCAGAAAGTACACACCATGAGGGGTGCCTGGCTGGCTTAGTTGGTAGAACAGGGGACCCTTAATCTCAGGATTGTGGGTTCAAGGAGACTGCTTAAAAAAAAAAAAGGAAGGAAGGAAGGAAGGAAGAATTGTGATGTAATGCTGAGGAATTTCCCAATGAAATTAATATTGTTGAATACCTACTATGTGCTAGACTCTATTGCTGAGGGTTTTTTTCTTATCTCATCTAATCCTAACATGAACTGTAAAATAGGTATGCTGCTCTCATTATTCAGATGAAGAATGTAGTTCCATGAAATTATGTAATTTTCCCAATGTCATTCAGTTTCTGGGTGGTAAAACTGGGATCCAAATCCAGACTGACTGATTTCAAAGCTATTGCTCTTTCCACAAAACCAGATAGTCCTTGTACTCTAAAAACTGCAACATATTGCTGAGAGAAATTAAAGGATACTTAAATAAATGGAAAGATGTCCACATTCAGGGATCAGAAGATTTAATATTGTTAAAATAGCAATACTACCCAAATTGATCTACAGATTTACACATTCCCTATCAAAATCCCAGCTAGCTTTTTTTGCAGAAATTGTTAAGTTGATCCTAAAATACATACAGAAATCCAAGGGACCAACAATAGCCAATACAATCTTGAAAAACAACAAAGCTTAAGGACTCACGCTTTCCAGTTTCAAAACTTACCACAAAGCTACAGTAATCAAGACAGTCTAGGGGCACCTGGTTGGCTCAGTTGGTTGAACCTCCAGCTGTTGATTTTAGCTCAGATCATGCTCTTGGAGTCAGTAGACTGAACCCGGTAACGGGCTCCACACTGGGGGCAGGGCCAACTTAAGATAGTCTCTTTCCCTCTCTCTCTGCCCCTCCCCCCGCCAAAGTCTGGTACTGGGAAAAGGATAGACATATATGAATCAATGGAATAGAATTGAAAATCCAGAAACAAACCCTTGGGTTCATGGCCAAATGATTTTTCAAGAAGAGTGCCAAAACAATTCGAAGTTGGACCCTTACCTAACACCATATACAAAAATGAACTAAAAATGGATCATAGAGGGGCACCTGGCTGGCTCAGTTGGAAGAGCATGTGACTCTTGATCTCAGTGTTGTGAGTGTTCAAGCCCTATGTTGAGTGTAGAGATTACTTTAAAACAAAATAAAACAAACAAACAAAAAAAACTACAAAGGTCTTAGAAAAAAATATAGGGGTAAGTCTATGTGACTTTGGGTTAAGTAATGGTTTCTTAGATATTAAACCACTAGCACAAGTGATAAAACAAATACTTTCAAGTCCATCAAAATTTAAAAGCTTTGTGCTTTAAATAGTACCATCAAGAAACCAAAAAGACAACCCTAGAATAGGAAAAAATATGTGAAAATTATATATCTGATAAAGGCCTTCTATATAGAACATAAGAATAATACTTATGACTTAGTAATGAAAAGACAAATCATCCAATTTTTTTCAGTTCAAAATATGAAAAAAAACATACCCCTGATCACCACTAATCAAAAACAATAAATATCAATTCATACCCACTAGCTAAACTGGTTATAAACAAAAAACAGAAAGTAATAAGTCCTGCTAAGGACAGGGAAAACGGGAATTTTCCTACACTGCTGGTGGAATGTAAAATGGTACAGCTGCCTTGGAAAACAGTTTGACAGTCCCTCAAAAGGCTAAATATAGAGTTACCATATGGCTCAGCCATTCCATTCTTATGTATAAATACAAGAGAAAGGAAAACATATGTCCACACAAAAACTTGTGCACACTTGCTCACGACGGCATTATTCATAATAGCCAAAAAGCAGAAACAACTCAAATATAGCAACTGATGAATGGTAAACAACATGCAGTACATCTTTACAATAGAATATTTTTTGGGCATGACAAGGAATAAAGTACTTGAATCTTGAAAACATTATACTAAGTGAAAGAAGCAGCCCCAAAAGACCACATATTGCATGGCTCTGCTTATATGAAATGTCTACAGTAGAGTAATCTATAGAGACAGAAGACAGATTCATGGTTGCCTGGGGATGGGAGATTCGTGGAGAAATGAAGAGTAACTGCTGTATCTATGGGATTTCTTTTTAGGGTTATCAAAATGCTTTAAAACTGATTGCCATGATGGATGCACAGTTTTGCAAGTGTATTAAAAACCACTGTATTGTATACTTTAAATAGGTATTTATCTCAATAAAGGTGTTAAAAAGAAAACCCTAAATCGCCTCTTTGTTTACATTTTCAAGCAGAGGTCCAAATACTGAGTTGACAACTAGTCATTCCGTTTCCCTTACCATCAGTATTTTCAGATTATCTTCTCTTTTCTTTTCTTTTTTAAATTATAGTCAGTACTGAGGAATAGAATCATGAGGCTCTGGTTAGATTCTAGAATTGGGGGGTATTTTTTCTTTTTTAAGATTTATTTATTTATTTATTTTAGAGACAGAAAGCATATGATTCAGGGATGGGGCAGAGGCAGAGGGAGAGAGAGATCATCAAAGAGACTCCCCACTGAGCATGGAGCCCGATGGAGGGCTGGATTCCAGGACCCTGAGAACATGACCTGAGTGGAAATCAAGAGCTGGCCACTCAACTGACTGAGCCACCCAGGCAGTGGCTTGATTTTTTAAACATTTTGTAAACCTAACTCCCAGTCCCTGTTGAGCTATTATCAGCCTAACCTTATGGATCTCAGTTTTCTCATTTGTGAATAAAAAAGATAGTGCAGATGATCTCTGAAAGTTCTTCCTGTGACACTAAAAGAGCTTGGACTCTGGCCGTGGAAGTGCTGGTTTTCTTTTTCTCCACAGAGCCAGTCAGGGGTGCCTGGGTGATTCAGTCCCTTAAGCGCTGAGTGTCTGCCTTCAGCTCAGGTCCTGATCTCTGGGTCCTGGGATATAGCCCTGCATGCCTCTGGCTCCCTACTCAGTGGGGAGTCTGCTTCTCCCTTTCCCCCCTGCTGCTACTCTCTCTCTCTTTCTCTCTCTCTCATAAGTAAATAAAATCTTAAAAAAAAAAAAAAAAGACCCAAACAGACAGAATCTGATATGATTTCAATTTACTTAGATGATTAGCAGGGTCAATTATGAAAACCTCTAGCAGATCTTTGTATATAGAGAATGAGAACAGATGCATAACAATGTGAGTTTAACATTGTGGAAGTCAATTACCCAGGAGTCACACTAGAACAGTTAATCAAGTCTCCAGTAGTTGTATTCATTTCTAATTTTTACCCTGTTTATAAATGACCAATCAAGAAAATTAGAAAAACATATCCTAGTAGGGGGAGGGGGAGTCCAACCTTCAAAGATAATCACTATTAATTTTTCCATGTGTTTTCTTCCAATAATTTTGCCCTGTAGTTTTGTTTTTTTGTTTTTATTTCACTTAACACTATAAGCATTTCTCCATGTCATTAAGTAGTTCTTATAAACATCATTTAATACCAGTGGAGGTTTGTTTAACCATTGCCTTATCACTGGACAGATAGAATGCTTCCAGTTTTCCCTATGTGAAGTAATGGTAAAAAAAGATTAATATCTTTACACAGAAAGCTTTTGGTATTTAGATTATTTCCTGGAATAGATTCCGATTCCTAAGAATTAAAATTAATGAATCAAAGGACATGACCATTTCATAGCATTTTTCAAGAAGTTTTGCCAATTTACACTTATATTGAGACATGATGTTATTAATGTAATTCATGTACCAGGACCCACAAAATGGAGGTTGTGCCAGGCCAAGTCACAAATCTAAACTTAAGTCAGCCTGCACAGGAACACCTGTCAAGGAAACCCAACATACATCAATCATAATCATCCAACTCAGCTTTAGCTAGCTTACCTTACCCTAGAAAACAGGACCTCCTAGCCTTATAAGGAAATCCCTGACATAGCTAATCATGTGTCCTTCTATGGCTCTGTGAGACTCACTCTTGTCCCAAATCCCTCAGGAAGAGCATTCCATCACTTGTGAAGCACTGTACTTCCCTAGACATACATAGATTGTTTCCCCTTGAATAAAGGACAGCAAACTGATTACTAAATTATTGTAGTTTTGTCATTTGACAGGGATAATTAAGGTAGATTTAGTGTGCTACAAAGTGTAATTTAAAACCTGAAATTTCTAAGTTAGGTTTTCATCATTGAAATATTTACTGGGGCATCTGTGTGGCTCAGTCAAGGATCTGTTGATTTAGGCTCAGGCCTGGATTTAAGGGGTAGACCAGACAGAGTGGTGGGCAGCAAAGCAAGGTTTATAGAGTGATAATACAAAGCTCCTGAAGATGGAGGGAACCCAAGAGTGCAGCCACTGACAGTTTCTAAGTCTAGTGGGTTTTATGGGCTTGTTAGTGGGTTGTTTTAATCTGATTAAACCTCTGCGTGCTGGTCACCCAATCAGGTCTTTGTCATCCACCTATGACGTAGGAAAGGGTGGAGGGCTCCTTCCAGGCTGGTGTAAAATCCTTTTAAGGGTGGTTTCCTCTTAGGGTAGGGGCCCCTTGTCCCTGCTTGCCTTTCTTCCAGTTATCCATCAGAATCAGAAGCTCTGGTGATGTGGAGAGGTAAAAGGAGATTTCAAAATGGGTGGAGCAAGCCTACTAAGAGTTTCTTTTAATTAGGGTCAGGAGGCCCTAAGGGAGGAATTTATGCACTTCCTCATCAGAGAAACCATGAACTTTTTGCCAGCAGCAGGCTTTCTGCCTGGACTTAACTCCGTCCTCACCAGGACACTTGAATCCTTCCTTTACATTTCTCACTTCTAAAGGAGCCAACACAATTTGGGGACCACTTACCATCTCTCTTTTGCATACTAACCCAATCAATCCCAGTTAACCTAGTTTCAGTCCCTGTTTTGCATCCAGATCCTAAATGAGAGCTGCATTCATGGCCTCTCATCTTAGTAACTCTGCCCCTTCCTAAAAAAAAATATACGTAGGGGCACCTGGGTGGCTCATTCTGTTAAGTATCTGCCTTTGGCTCAGGTCATGATCCCAGGGTCCGGGGATCAAGCCCTGCATCAGGCTCCCTCTACCTGCCATTCTGCCTACTTGTGCCCTCTCTGTCAAGTAAATAAATTTTTTATCTTTAAAAATTTAAAAAAAAAAATGTTTTTAAAGAAAAATAAATAAGGAGAGGGGGGACCTGCGTGGCTCAGTTGGTTAAGTGTCTGTCTTCGGCTCAGGTCCTGATCTCTAAGTCCTGGGATCCAGCCCCAGGGCAGCCTCCCTGCTCAGTGGAGTCTACTCCTCCATCTGCCCCTCCCCCCCGCTCCATTTTTCACTTATGCTTTCTCTCTACATAAAATCTTTTTTAAAATAATAAATAAATAAAAAGAAGGAAAAATCGACCACATCTCCAGCCACACCAGTGTCTCTGTATTGCCTGCTTTGACCTCATTCCTCTCCTTGGGTCGAAACAGACTCCAACTGCTCCTGCTCCATCCGGGCTCCTGCACAGGCAAAGGGGCAAATGCGCCCCCTGCAAACAGAGCCGCTGCTCCTGCTGCCCCGCGGGCTGTGCCAAGTGTGCCTCGGGCCACCTCTGCCAAGGAGGCATCGGCAAGTGCAGCTGTTGTGCCTGACGTGGGTGAGAATCCATTCCAGATGTGAACAAAGCAACATGTACAAACTTGCAGTTTTGAAACATTTTTCCATTTTACCCTGTTTGCTACATTCCTGTTTCTAAGAAACATGTGAATCATAATAAAAGTTGGTGACCGAAAACATAATAAAATCCTTTGCTTTATGTTCTTATCTTTTAAAGAATAAGACGGGCTTCTTATTCCAAGCTAATTGCCATGTTTTAGTCTTAATTGTAAGAAAGAATATTGGGTCCATAAATAGGAAGCAGGGAATACTAATAATTTCATATGGCATCAGTGGACCTTACTTCCACGAGTAAGACCATGAAATACCTCTGGATGTTAGAACACAGGAATAAAGAGGAAATCTGATGGTTCCTTGAGGCCAAGCAGGGTAAGAGATTAAAATCTAATTTCTGGTCATGGACTACTGCAAGAGTTTGAGTGTCCATTACGGAGTCAAAGAAAACAGGGAAAAGGTTTTTGAAATTTGCTTTTTTATTTATAGCTGTGTAAGTCTGTCCTCCAAGAAGTAGAGACCAAGAATAATTAGCTGTGAAATCTAAACGGGCCACCCACACCGTCTACAGTAACCTGATTTACTGTTCCATGTCTTCATCAGCATAACTTTACTATCTCAGGATACTCTTGCCCAAGCAAATGGCTTTACTGTTCATTCCAGAACTTGTTCGAAATATCATCAACTCTGCAATAGAAAGCACCGACATTTTTCCTACCAACACTCTTCTGACTCTTGGGCTCCTAGTCCTTCCCTTGCCATTTCCCCCAATCCTAAATCACAGTCATATCACAATTTGTACCTAACAGCCTCGTTGACAGACCTGCTTTAAACCAAACTTCAAAATCTCCCTAAACACAGGCCTCGCCCTTCCCCCTTTGAGACACAAAAAAGCTCTCTTGAGATGGTAATTCTTCTGTGCCACCGTGAACAATAAACTCAGTTTTATCTTGTTGGTGATATTTGGGAACAGGCATTTGATACATGGAAAAGTTCTGTCAGGGCAAGGTCTGTGAAGGAAACTGGAAGGACCTGGAGGAGGCTGAGAGAGCTGCCATCCTGCAGAAGGTCTGAGGCAGGATAGAGCTAACATGGGAAGGGAGGAAAAGGGAAAAAGAACATTAGATGGCAATGCAGTTCTCAGAGAATCTGCTAAGGCCAGTGTGGGGTTACCGAGACAATTCAATTACTTCTTAAAGTAGTCCTACATTTTGCAGGAACCTGACTGCCTTGGTGCCCCTGGCAAGCTCAGCACCCATCAGCTGCGCTGTGGGAAGCAAGACCCCAGCACCACAGTGGTGATGGGGGTCAGAGCAATCACACCTTCGCAGTCATAGCAGATGTAAGAAGACACATTCTCCTGACTCAGGATGCCTGATGATTCCAGTCTCTGAAAAGACAACTTATAAAAAGTGTGACCTTCTGAGAAAAAGCATATAATGAATGAAAAAACTCCAAAGGAGTCTAACAGATTTTTGAGTGAATATATTAGCTATAAAAAAATCTAGTCAAAGCAACTGGGATTTTTCTGAATTTTAAAATATGCTCAAGACAATACCAGTTATTAAATTCAGTTTATTGGGGCGTGTGGGTGGACTCCATCGGGTGTCTGAATCTTGATCTGGGCTCAGGTCTTATCTCAGGGTTCTGAGTTCAAGCCCTGCATTGGGCTCCATGTTGGGTATGGAGCCTACTTAAAAATAAATAAATTTAGTTTACTAATTCAGTCACTAAAAACTAAGGAATAACTTACAGTAATAGAATCTGAGAGTTCTTACCACTTTGTTTCATTTTGTTTGACTACTCATCAACGGATATATTTCTAGTCTCTGACAGTGCTATGGACTGAATTGTGTCCCCCAAAATTCATAGGCTGAAGCCATAACCACCAACATGACTCTATTTGGAGATAAAGCCTTTAGGAAAGTAAGGTAGTTGGAAGGTGGGCAGGCAGGGACGAGGGACCCCCATCCTAAGAGGAATCCACCCGTAAAAGGATTTTACACCATCCCGGAAGGAGCCCTCCACCCTTTCCCCTATGATAGGTGACAAAAATCAGATTGAATGACAGGTGCAGGGAAGGTTAATCAGATTAAAACAGTTGGCCAACAAACCCATAAAAACCCCTAGACTTAGAAAATCTGGTGGCAAACCCCTCTCTCCTTGGGAACCTTGTACTATCACTTTGCACTATCATTTTGCTATCGTTCAATAAACCTTGCTTGGCTGCCCACCACTGTCTGGTCTGTCTACCTCTTCATTCTTTGAAGCGGTGTGACCAAGAACTGCAGGCACTGACGGAGAAAAAAATCCTGTAACAAAATGAGGTCATAAAGGTTGCGCCCTAAGCCAAAAAGACTGGTGGCCTTACAAGAAGCAGAAGAGAGGACGCTTGGCCGGTTCAGTTGATGGACATGTGACTCTTGATCTTGGGGTTGTGAGTTTGAGGCCCACATTGGGCATACAGATTACTTTAAAAAAAAAAAAAAAAAAAAAGGACTGGAGGGCACGCATTGCATGGAGCACTGGGTGTGGTGTAAAACTATGTATGAATTCTGTTACGCTGAAAAAAAATTAAAAAAAAATTAAAAAAAAAAAAAAAAGGAGGAAGAAAGATTTCCCCTGCCCTCCAGCCTGCAAGTATGCTCTTCAGACAGCTGATGTTAATAGAGATAATAACAGAACTGCTGGGCAAACAGGGCTAAGCAGAGAGTCTCAATAGTTTTTCAACTACAGTGTCTCCTGTGTTTACTGGGCATCTTCTCCTCAACTTATATTTTGAGGCTGCTCCAATCTTAAGAGAAAAAGAAAACTCACGTGGTGCTTTATCCCATTGTTTTTTCATAGGTCTCCTGCCTTACGGTCCCATTAATCAGTCATCTGATTTCTTCCACCATGACCACGCCTACCTAACTGTAAAAGTCAATGGATTCAGTCCCCACCTTGATCTCTTGGGAGCATTCATTATTGCTACACCCGTCTAGAAACTTTCTGTCCCCTTACTTCTATGACACCAATCTCTCCGTGTTCTCTTCTGACCAAGTTTCAAGTCTTTCTCCCTTCTACCAATCTTTAAAGGTACTTGTGTCACAGAGATTTCTTTCTTTCTTTCTTTTAAGATTGTATTTATTTGTCAGAGATCGCGCACAAGCAGGGGGACCTACAGGCTGAGAAGAACCAGGCTCCCCGCTGAGCAAGAAGCCTGATGTGAGACTTGATCCCAGGACCGGGGCTGGGATCATGACCTAAGCCAAAGGCAGCTCCTTCACTGACTCAGCCACCCAGGCTTCCTGCTTCACAGGGATTTCATCCTTAGTGCTTTTCTTATCTCACTCCAAAGTCTTTTCGTGAGTGACCTCACTATCCATGGCTTTAACTCTGGAGCTCTTGAAAGTGTTCGGCCCTGACCCTGTTATGGACTCCAAGTCCCTAGTTTTTATTTGTCTACAAAGTCACTCCACCTAGGTGTTCCATGAGCACATCACAATTAAATGTTCTGACCTTAACTCAGGGCTTAAGAGCAGCATCTCCACCTGTTTTCCTTATTTGGTACTGTTATCCACTCCCTAAGTCATACCCAGACTCTGTCTTCTCCTCCCTTGACCTTTAATCTGTCACGCAACCCTGTGGTTTCTCTTTCATAGTTCTTTTTTTTTTTTTTCTCTTTCATAGTTCTTAAACCCTTCTCTTTTCCACCATCACTGGCCCTAGCTTATTTGCTGAAAGTGGAAGAGAGATGTCCATCAGAATCACCTATGTGGTTCAAAAAAAAAATAGTTTAATAAATAGCATGCTTGCACTCCCCCTCCTCCCGAGATTCCAAACCAGCATATGCTCTTTTTCACCTGCACTGTTCTGATTCTTCCCAGGTCTCCAGTCCACCTTCCACACTGTTGACAGGATGCTCTTTCAAAAACGCAACCTTACTAGTGCAAACTATCTGCTTAGTTTTTCAGAGGTTCTTCAAAACCCTCAGGATAAAGTCCAAACTCTTCTGAAAACCCTTCACACTTTGGTTCTTGCCCACAGCCTTCCACCTCCTCTCCTGCCTTATGGGCACTCTGCACTCAAGCCTTATCAAAGTGTGGTACTTTCTGTTCCTGGAGCATCCCTCCTTCCTTTGCCTTGCTGTTCTCAGTGGATATCATCCCTCATCCCTTCCTGCTTAGAAGTCACTGTGTTCCAAATACCTCTTCTGTCTTTTCCAGGCAATTAGGCATTTTCTGTGTTTCCACAGTATCTTGTTCATATCATAATTCTATATTTATTATCAGATAATTATATTTGGTTTTTGTAACCAATTACATTGGTTTTACACAATGTCTCACCCACTAAACTGTGAACAGACTGTTCAGTTCATTATTGTATGCCATAATGTAGAGCCTGCACATAATATGTACTCAACAAATGTTTACTGAAAGAATTTTTGAAGCAAGTTTTATGTTTTTCTGATTGCTTAAAGTGTACAGTGTTTAATGTGTCATAAAAATACTACTACTGACCCATTCTCAGGATAGAATTGTCCTTTGAAATCCTTTTAGTGATGACAGTTTACATTTGAACAGTATTTTTAACTTTTCAAAGCACTTTTACCCTAACACATTTATTATGAGTATTTCCAAACATAGGGGGAAATAACAGTGAACACCCACATACCCATCACCTAAATTCTAATTTGACATTTTGTTGTACTTGCAAAACACTTTTTATGAGCTAATTTTATCATCACCCTTTATTTTATGTAATGACTAAAGTATGATTCTATGTTTTATAGATAAGGAAACTGAGACCAAGAGGGCTTAATGACGGGTGCCTGGCTCAATAGGTTGAGCCTCTGCCTTCGGCTCAGATCATGATCTCAGGGTCCTGGGATCTGGCCCTGCTTCGGGCTCTCTGCTCAGTTAGGTAGCCTGCTTCCCCTCCTCTCTCTGCCTGTCTCTTTGCCTACTTGTGATCTCTGTCAAATAAATAAATAAAATTAAATTTAAAAAAGAGGGCTTCATGACTTGATAAGATTATCTCCTAGAGTTGTGATCAACTTGTGCCAGCTGACTCATCCATACTCTCTGAGTATTGGATATATAATCAGGGTCTGAAAAATATTTTTAATATTCTTGCTAATGAAAAGCTTCCAATGCCACAAGATAAGAGAATCAGCAAAATCATGGGAAAACCCACAAGAAAACATTTCTAACTCATAAGTCATCCAAAGAGGAATCCAGTCTTGGGCCACCCTCCCCCTCACTCTACTTCCATTCCTGGTTAGTCATTTCCTATCCGATGGGAGATGTTTCTTCCATCCATTCTTTTCCAGTACTAGATACAGATCTAGAATATCTTTCTTCTCACCTGGTCTACTGTCTCCTGCCTTTTCATGTGCCAGAGACACAAGATCTCCAATTAAAACACGACCCTAATCCTATCTTTGTGTAGCTCACAAAACTTCAATAAGTCACATTTCCTACCAAATTAAGTCTGGTATAATCTCTGCCATCCACACCATAACCTATCTAAGCGTCTGTCTTCTTACTCCTTAGCTTCCATCCTACATAACTAAGAATTTTTTCCCCAAACACACACACCCAGAGGGCTTTCATATTTCCTTTCTTCTTGTTTAATCACCACCACTCCCCTCCCAAATTCCAGGTGTGTTAAATTCTAGACCTCCTAGTCATGGCCCAACTCAAATGCCAATTCTAATAAACTTTTGCGAATCCTCAAGACTTTTTTTTTCTCTAAACATTTTTTTTTAAATTTCCAGTTTTATCTTTTTCTTTTTTCCTCAAGCCTGTTATGACTTCTAATGCCAAGCTTGTGGCCCTTGTGGCACTAATTTTAATGTACCTCGAAGAGCTTTATCGTCTGATTTCGCTTGCTACCTTCTGCCCCTTTGCTGGAGTTTAACACCACTGAGGAAGGGAACATTGTCATAGTCATCATGGCCCTTGCACACAGTCGGTGCTTTATATGCTTAATTTATTTAATTTCACTTAACGCAACCTACGTTTCCGAAGGGATGGGGTGGATGCCTTTTTCTGTATTCACACTTACATACACACGCACACACAGATGCGGTCTTCCACCTGGACACACACGTGTCCCTAGGGCCACAGCCCTGCACGGTCTCAGGACACTCAGCCTGTGGGCGCTTCCATTCCAGCCAGCGGAAGGGGAGGCTGCATTTCTATAAAACACTCTAACAGATACTCATTACTTTAGAACTCCTACAGCCTCCACCCTACAAAGAATTTAAGATCTTCTTCCTGTAGAAATGGTATTACCCTGAGGCCGGGAACCCCAGCCTGTTCGCGCCAGGGTCCGGTCCCACGGATCCCCCCTCCTGGTCTCGCTTGGTCGCGCCCGCTTTGTCAGCGCGCGGCGCTCGCGGGTTACCCTCTAGCTCTCGCCAGCCCGCGGCAGACAGCGCCGCTGCTGCCTCAGCTGCTGTTCCTTGTTCATCTCGGGCTCGCCTGCCCAAGACTGCCCCTAGGCCGGGGCCGGGCGACGAGGACCCGGAGAGCATCCGCTCGGACAGCTCCCTAGAGTCTGTTGGGTTCGCCGGCCTCGACCTCGGCCAGGCTCCGCTCCTCCCGCGCGTGAGGGGCCTCGGCGGTGGCGGCGGCGGCGCCCGGCATGTATCAGAGCCCGCGGCGGCTCTGCTCCGCCCTGCTGCAGAGAGACGCGTCCGGCCTGCGCCGCCTGCCCACCCCCGGACTGCGCCGCCAGTCGCCTCCGCCGGCGGCCGCCCCCCGGCCCGCGTCCCCCCGGCTCCTGGTGGCGGCCTCAGCGGCCTCGGGCGCCGCGAGGTCGTGTTCGCGAACAGGTGAGTGCGCGATACTGCGCGGAGAACGCGGCCGCCGCCTGGAGACGGCGCGGAATGAATGGGAAGTCCCGGGCTGCTGGGGTGTGGGTCAGGCCGAGAAGCGGGTCCTCCCCTCCTCCCTTTTCCGCTTTCTCCTCGCCCTACCTATCTTGGGGCTTGCACGTCCAGTAAGAACTGGAACACTTGGGGGTCCCGTGTGATCCTTGGATGCGGTGCCTTCGGCATTTCGCGTTCCTGACTTCACGCTAAACCTGCCCCTTCAAGGCCGCAGATTAACTTGTGTCTGTATTGTCTGTGTGTGTTACTTCTTATTGCGCTAGATTTTGTGTGAAAAAGTCACCTAAAGTGATTTTTTTTTATCATTAGCTTGTATGATTTAGATGTTACAAATTTTTTATTAAGTCGTATTAATCGTATAGTAACACACATTTACTTGCTTTACATTTATTTGGATTTTTTTCGGAGCCTTCCACTCTTACTACTTAGTCTGTGTCTGGTATACCTGGGTTATGATCTTGTAAAGGTGATGCCTTCCGCTTGTCAAGAGCCAATTTTATACATCACCTACCCTGGATTTTCCCTTTTGTGCTACCTCCGTTTCTGCCGGAGGACACCTTGCCGTGTCCACAAATTACATACAAATTAATGATACTTTTAAAAATGAGAAATGAAGGTTCTCTTTCAAAACTGGCAATTCATCACACTATAAAGTGCATTTTGCCTGTGCTCAAGTTAGGTTATTGCTGTTCAAGACATTCGTCAAACCATCCTACATTATAAATAACTACATTTTGCTCAGAAAGTTTAGAATTAATATAATTAGGGCAAATAGAGCAGTAGAAAGAATATGTTTACTGTGGTTTTCTTTTATTAATGAAAGTGATCATCTAAAATCTAAAAGTGATTGAGTTGAAACTAAGACTTTAAACTCTTCTCAGATTATTATTGGTGGGTGGTTTGGCTGAGACATGCTTTTAAAATTACGATGGTTCACCGGTTTACTGTAGATTCTAAACTCCGTATTCTTTAGAAAGGGTGGACTTGACAGTCCTGTTCAGGTTTTTGGCTTTTTGGTTTTTATAGTGCGATGAATGCATTCATTACATGAAATTACACTGTTCCTATTCTCAGGGTTTCTTTTCTCCCCCCACCCCCCAGCTTTACAGGAATTTGGCATCTTGTGAAATAGCTGTTAGAATTGGTGCCACCTAATAACTGTTAGTGTTCTTTCTTGCTGGAAATTTTCAACAGGTCGTTGTTAGGTTGGAGGTGGGAGAAGGAAAAAAAGAAAACCAGTTGATCTCTTCCTGTACCAGCTCATATCTCAGAGTCCGTCAGGCCAAGTTAGTCAGTAGTGGTACATGGGAATACGGGAATACAGATAGCTCGTGTAACACAGATATGGCTAACTGTGCTGATGAAAAAAGGTCAAGTTAGAGAGAGCATTTGGAATGTTAGGCTTTTAACACAGAAAGGTGTTTAATGAACTTTTTAAAAGTCTCTGAAAACCCTAGTTTTACAAATAAAGAACTTGAAAGACCTTTTATGGTACTTTAACTTAGTTACTACAAAATCTAGGCAATTTTCCTTTTTCCTACTGTTTTAACTTTAGCTACTTGTTAGAAGAAACATGTGAACACATTCACTTATTGCTTGATCTCATTCATTTAAGAAGTCTTTGCAGAATGCCTCACACATACTGTAGGTGCTTTATTAAGAGGTAAAAGCACGTGAGACTTAGTCTGCCTTTAAAGAGTTTACTCCCTAACAAGAGAAGAGTTTGCACACAAAAAAATAACTGTTTAATGAAATGAAACACCTTTTCTTCTCTTAAAGTTTGCACATGATACAGGGGTGCTGGAGATTGGGAAGTCCCTTTAAGCAAAGATCATTTTAGCCTTCAAAACATGATTGATATTTGAGCTCAGTCTTGAAACATGGTTGGGATTGAAAGAAATTAAAATATTTTATTTGGGAAAAGGCAGGAGCAAAAAGGGAAAGGCATGAAGCATGGATGCAGCAGGGTGAGAGAAGAGACTGTAAAATGTTTTCCAAAGAGCCTTAGAACCAGCATTAGGTGCTTTAAAAATGCAGATTAATGGATCCTACCGTAGAACTTGTAATAGACTTGTTATTGGTGGGCCCCAGATTCCAGATTATTCTTGTATGTCCCAAAGTTTAGGCATCTGGCAAGAGAAGTCTTCAGGTAGCTGAAAGCTACTCTTCTCTCCAAGAGAGTCTGTTGTTGAGGGTCTGGGGGGTAGGTAATGAGTCCCAATCCTTGACTGTATTTGATAATCATTTCCTTCCTAACTTGTGCCCCTTGGCAGTCAGAGGTCACTGGAAAGGTGAGTACAGTCATCAAATCCTAGATGTTACTAGAATTTAAAGGGGAACTTAGAGATAATCTCAGTGTTTTGCTGTCTTTCTCACACAAGGACAGCACCCCCATAAAGAAGCAGCAATTGCCACAGTTACTGTACTAGATGAAATGCAGTCAGGAGTCATCTGTGGGTTTTTAAATGCAGTCTTCCAGATCCCTCCTCCTCAGATAATTAAGAGTTGGCTGAATTAACTGTTCACCACCACTGGAACATGTTGCTTTTTTCTTGGTACAATTTTTAAAGCAAATACCAGCTCATTTCAGGAGGCGGCTCTATTTAGTATGTCCCTTAGCTCTGTGAGTAAGCTGTTTATGAGAGAGAAGAAATAGGAAAGCTTGTAATTATCAAGTTTCTACAGAATAAATTGCTTTCCTTGTGGGAGAACTAAGGTATCATTTTCCTGTAGCATTCAATGCTAAGAGTTTAAATAGTGAGCTGTTGGAGGCATTTGAGTTAATAATCATGTCTTCAGAATCACATTCAGCACACTTACATATGAACATTTGCAAGTCATTTAATCTTGCTTGCTATCTCTACGCTGGGCTTTACCTAGAAAAAAGTTCATTCAATCCAGAAATTTTATTGAATACAGTACACTTAAAAGGTCCAATATTGTATCACATGACTACATGCAGCAGGAATTGAGGAGACAGAAATCAGTGTGGCTGGTAGATTCACTGGGAAAAAACTGCTTTGAATAGGGAAGAGGAGGGTACATCTGTGAAAGGGAGCACGGTGGATGATGGGGAGAGAAGAGGACATGAGAAGGTGGCAGGTATGCAAGCAGTGATGAACACCAGCAGAAAAAGAGGTACTTCAAGAATCTGGGACGCTTGTTAAAATACAGATTTCTTGTATTTGAACTATGTACTTAAGTCAGTTGCTTCCTGGAGAAGCCTGGTTAAGTTGTATATTTAACAAGTCCCCCAGGTGATTCTTTCTGGAAAATTTGGGGAATATTTTATAAGCTCCACTCCTCTTTCCAAAGGTATGTATTTCTGGAAAGTTCGAGAAATCTGGGAGAAGATTCTGGACGAGTGTGTTAAAGTCTGTGAGCTTGGGCCCCCAGGCATTTTGGAAGCCTCCGAGCAAGAACTTTTACTGGAACAAAAGCAGGCTCTATGAAAGGGAAGGAGTTGGTGTATTTATGAAAGTTCAGTGAGGAAAACTTGAGTCTGACGTTGTACTGGAAGTGGGTCAGTGTAGTTGTACAACTTTGGGAATGGGTAGGTGGGTAAGTATAAAACCATGTAGGTTTCGATGATGTCTATTAATGGAGAAGTGAGGCAATTTCTGATTTCTTGGAAGGAGGAGAAAGAAGTGAAGAAGCATCTGTATTTGCTTAAATCTAATCAGGATTTATAGACTTGAATAAATACTGAGAAATTTAAAGATGATGTGCACGGATGTTTGGCTTCATACTAAAATCACTTGTATTTTCATAAAAAGCAGCTAAAATATTTTGGATTTATTGTTGGAATAGGCAAAAACCAGGGCACCTGGGTGGCTCAGTCTGTTACATGTCTGACTCTTGGCTTCAGCTAAGGTCATGATCTCAGGGTGGTATGATGGAGTCTGCTTGAGATCCTCTGCCTCTCCCTCTGTCCCTCCCTCCCACATGCTCGCTTGTGCACACTCTTTTCTCTCTCTCTAAAATAAATAAATCTCAAAAAAAAAAAAAAGGCAAAACCAGCCTTCCCACAGAAAGGAGTAAGACCTCAAGTGGATAATTTTAGTTGTTCTCTAGTCTCCACATGGTGTCAAAGTAACACTTAACATACTGTTACCATGAATTCTTTGTCAGGGATGTGGGCAGGAGTGTTCAGGGGAAAAGAAGGATAAAGAAAATTATTAGTCATATTTGAATGCCCCCCCCAAAGTACTCTTTTCTCCTTCCAGTATCAACAAATGCCTGCGCACACTCAGATCTTCTGAATTTTAACATGGGGCTTGAGCATCTGGTGATTCTGTTGTATAGCCCAGACCCAGAGCCACTTACTGACCACACACCCAGGTGGACACCCATCCAGTGAGGCGATGTGTTTTACTAAATGCACAGAAGCCTGCTAGAAGTTTCTTACCAACACATTGATTCCCATGCCTCCAAAAGTTAGATTCTACTATTGAATTATGAGGGATTGTGCAGAAAGGAAAATTTTATATATATGTATATGTATATATGTATAATATATGTGTATATATGTATGTATAATACAGATATGTGTGTGTATGTTTTATATATATGTTTATATATGTACATGTGTACATTCTCGGCGGTGGGGGGAGAGCTTGGGAAGGGAGGGCAGAGGGGGAGAGAGAATCTCAAGCAGGCTTCACACCCAGCTCAGAGCCCAGGGCTCAATCTCAGAACCCTGACACCATGACCTGAGCCAAAATCAAGAGTCATGCTTAACCAATTGAGCCACCCAGACACCCCAAAAGGAAAATTTTAAAGCCAGTTTTATTCCATTTTCAGAATTGGAGTAGTATGAAAAGTCCATGAAAATAAAAGTTAACAATGCAGACAAAATTACAATAAAGAATTGATGCGGTAGAACGTCCAGGGAGTCCCTTAATCTTGTTGTGCCTGCTCCCACTGACTTCCTTTCCCCCAGCTCTTTGAGCTTCTAAAAGTCCTTGAGCCAGGTCCATTGCCAGTCTCCAGATAAACTTGTGCCAGGGTACAAAGTAAATTAGTTTGCAGATTCTAAAGATACCTTGAATACAATAGTTTTATATTTCCTTTTTATGTTTTGCTGTCATGAATGTCAGCCATTATTGAGGGACTGTGGAAAGAAGTTTGTCTTTCAAATCTTCTAGGTCAAATATGTTTGCTGAGACCTATTCTGGAATTAGTTTCATTTTCACATGGTTCATCATTCTGAATTTTATTTGGAAAAAAGTCATGATGATTTTTTAAATTAAGTGTTTAGAAAATTACAGGAGTAACATGCCCATTAATAAAAATCTTTTTTCCTCAAAACTTTAAATGTCTTTATGAGTATTGATTATTTCTAGAAGTTTACAGGATTTTTCTTATCCTTTGTGTTCCAAAATTCCATCAGGAAAAATGTCTCAGCATTGGGCAATCCCACTTAATCTATAGACATACCTTTATTTCTTTCTTTTTAAGATTTTATTTATTTATTTACAGAGAGCAAGCACAGCAGGGGGAGCAGCAGGCTTGCTGAGCAAGGAGCCTGATGTGGGACTCCACCCCAGGACTCTGGATCATGACCTGAACTGAAGGCAGACATATAATGACTGAGCCACCCAGGTGCCCCTAGAATCACCTTTCTTTAGCACAGGGAAAAGTGTCTTATGTTTTGGATCATTTAATCAACTCTGTCATCTCTTACTCTCATGTTCTTAAACTCCTGTTAGATTGGTGGCCATGTTGATCTATCCTGTGTGTCTCTTCTCTCGTTTTTTATTTTTAACTTTTTAATTTATTTAAGTTTTTTTAAAGATTTTATTTATTTATTTGACAGAGATCACAAGTAGCCAGAGAGGCAGGCAGCGGGGGCGGGGGGGGGGGGGCAAGCAGGCTCCCCGCTGAGCAGAGAGCCCGATGTGGGACTTCATCCCAGGACCTGAGATCATGACCTGAGCCGAAGGCAGCGGCTTAACCCACTGAGCCACCCAGGCTAAATTTTATTAATTTTTTTTTAAGATTTTATTTATTCAACAGGGAGAAAGGGAATACAAGCAGGGGGAGTTGGAGAGGGAGAAGCAGGCTCCCCGCTGAGCAGAGAGACGATGTGGGGCTCGATTCCAGGACCTCGGGATCACAACCTGAGCCAAAGGCAGACGCCTAACGACTGAGCCACCCACGTGCCCTTTTCTCTCATTTTTTAATGTCTTTATCTCTTCTCCATCTTGTGAGTTTTTCTGAATATTTCTATTTTGCAGTCATTTATGTTTTAAAAAATTTTTTAAGATTTTATTTATATGTCAGAGAGCAGACACAAGCAGGGGGAACAGCAAGCTGAGGGAGAACCCTGTTGAGCAAGGACTCTGATGATGCGGTGCTCGATGACAGGACCCTGGGATCATGACCTGTAAAGGCAACCGCTTATCCGACTGAGCACCCAGGTGTCCCTCTGTTTTGCAGTCATTTAAAATTTCTAGACATTTTTCCTTTTGTGATAGGATCCTATTCTTTTTTTTTTTTTTAAATATTTTATTTATTTATTTGACAGAGATCACAAGTAGGCAGAGAGGCAGGCAGAGAGAGAGGAGAAGCAGGCTCCCTGCTGAGCAGAGAGCCCAATGTAGGACTCGATCCCAGGACCCTGAGATCATGACCTGAGCTGAAGCCAGAGGCTTAACCCACTGAGCCATCCAGGCGCCCCTAGGATCCTATTCTTGTTTCATGTCCATAATACTCTCCTATAGCTTGCTTGCTTGCTTGCTTACTTGCTTTCTTTCTTTCTTTCTTTCTTTCTTTATTTATCAGGAGAGAGAGAGTGTGCACAGGCAGAGGGAGAAGCAGGCTGCCTACTGAGCAGGAAAGCCTATGATTCGGGGGTTTGATGGCTGGCAGGGCTCAATCCCAGGACCCAGGAATCAAGACCTGAGCCAAAGGCAGACACTTAGCCACTGGGTGGATGACTGAGCCACCCAGGCGTCCTCTCCTGTAGCTTTAAAGATAATGTAGATATGTATCCCTGTTTCTCCCACAGGCCTCTCCTAAAGGGGAGAGCAGTTTATGTGTTCTGTAAGTGGGAGGGTTATGTGGTGGGTGGACATGTAGGCTCCCCTAGGAGGGAGCAGGCTAGAGTTAACTCCTCTTTAAATATTCTTGAAGTCAGAGTTAGACCTTGATCTTGTCTGCTTGCTTGCTTGCTTTCTTAATTTTTATTTATTTATTAGTAATCTCTACACCCAGCATAAGGCTCAAACTCATTGCCCAAGTTCAGGAGTCTCATGCTCTTCTGACTGAGCCAGCCAGCTCCCCCAGTCTGCTTTTCCTTTTAGATCTGTCACCCTTGGTAGCCCTCTGGAGGCATATATCCCACTTTTCTTTGAAGCATTCTCTGGTTTTGTCCCACAGGCAGAAGCCACCCTTACTGGCTTCTAAGAGGGAAGCAGGGCAACTAGCTCAGCTGTTTTCAGAGGTCACTGTTGAAAGAATTACCCCAACAATTGCCCCTCAGCTTCTCCTGCCCTTTGTCTTTTTTGACTCAGCTTTGAGTTTCTTCGGAGCTCCCTTGGAAGAGCCTTGTTTAATGGACCTGTAGTAACTTGTACTGTATTTTCCTCCACTCTGGTTTTCTCTGCTAATGCATACCTGTCTGTTTCTACCATTCTGGTATTCTTTCAAATTTTTGGCCCATTGATGGCATCCTTTCTTGTCTTCCCATACTATTGTTTCATACTTTTTAAAAATTTGAATATACCTACTTTATTCCTGAAAGCTCTTGGGAAGGAGAGAGTGAATGTATGTTCTGCTTCATACCTGGTGACCTATGAAGTATAACATTTCAACTCCCATTTTTCTTTTTTAAAATTATTTGTTTCAATCCCCATTTTATTTTAATTTTTTTTAAGATTTTATTTTATTTATTTGTCAGAGAGAGAGAGAGAGAGCAAGCACAGGCAGGCAGAGTGGCAGGCAGAGGCAGAGGGAGAAGCAGGCTGCCTGACTATGAGCAAGGAGCCCGATGTGGGACTCAATCCCAGGATGCCGGGATCATGACCTGAGCCGAAGGCAGACGCGTAACTGACTAAGCCACCCAGGCGTCCCTCAATCCCCATTTTAAAAATGAGTGGTGGGAATAGAGATTTTAAAGCTGTTAACATTTTCACTTCAGATTGTGAAATATCATTCTTTTTCTTCATGTCCCTTAATTATTCAAGGCAGGCCATGGAAATTTGTATGTGAAAATTGTTTTCCCTTATTTCAAGTGACTGAAAATCTTTTATTGGTTTTGTGAAATACATACAAAGTGGCTATAAAATTTCATTTCAGTATAATCTAGAACAGAGGTCTGCAAACTTTTGCAGCAAAGTAGGCAATATTTTGGACTTTGTGGGCCATAATGTCTGTGTCACAGCTACTCAGCTCTGCCATTGTAGTGTGGAAGCAGCCCTAGACGGGACATAAGCTTCCAGATCCTGAAATTAGAATTTCAAACAGTTTTCCCATGTCATGAAATACTATTATTATGATTTTTTTTCAAACATTAAAAAATGTGGAACATCACCAGCAGCACAAAACAGGGGTGCCGAGGGGCGTCTGGGTGGTTCAGTGGGTTAAGCCTCTGCCTTCAGCTCAGGTCATGATCTCAGGGTCCTGGGATCAAGCCCCACATTGGGCTCTCTGCTCAGCGGGGAGCCTGCTTCCCCCTCTATGCCTGCCTCTCTGCCTACTTGTGATCTCTGTCTGTCAAATAAATGAATAAATTAAAAAAAAAAAAAAAAAAAACAAAACAGGGATGCCGAATAGATGCAGCTCATGGGTTATAGTTGGTGGACTCCTGATCACAAAGGAAAAGGTCTGTATTATCAGATTTTTCCTTTTAGCTTTCATTTTTCCATTCACAACTAAAAACGGACCATTTTCTTAGGCATCATGTAGTAACACAGACTTAATGTCTTAGTGGAGAGCAGTCATCCCACCAGATTCTGCCTTTTCACATTTACTTCACATTTTCACATGAAAAACCCAGTTTGTAGAAATGGTTGGTCAGCCAACAGTTGAGCACCAATTAAAACATTTAACCTAAGCTTTGATTGTGGAGGGATTTCTTTTTCCTTAGTGATATTTTCTTTTCTTTTCTCTTTTTTAAAGATTTTATTTATTTATTTGACAGAGGTCACAAGTAGGCAGAGAGGCAGGCAGAGAGAGGGGGAAGCATGGTCCCTGCTGAGCAGAGAGCCCGATGCATGGGTCAATCCCAGGACCCCAAGATCATGATTTGAGCCCAAGGCAGAGGCTCGACCCACTGAGCCACCCAGGTGCCCCTTCTTAGTGATATTTTCTAGATGAATCTGGCATGACTGAAGGTATGGCTTAGCCTGGAAAACATTTTGGCTTTCTTGTTTAGTCTGTGACTGCTGCCTAGTGAAGAAAGGTCGTTTGGATTGTCACACTGTGTCTAGGTGTTTGTATTTTTAGACATGTTAGGTCGAGAGTCATGACCTTCACTTGGTATCTCTAGTAATGCCATGCAGGTTGTTAACACTGCTCTGTACACTCTGTGCCATGCCGGCGCGTGTGCTGTGATGGCAGTGACGTCGGCAGACAGAGAAGGTGGAATTCGACCTCTGTTTATTCCTGTGTGTGCCCTGGCAAGGCACCGTTGCAGTTGTCCTGTCAGTCCTGTCGGAGATGCTGATGAGCAACAGTCCAAGGTGCGGGTAGCTTTCTCCAAGGCCAGACCCCTCAGGAGTTGTGCAGTCTTGAAAAACTGTGTCCTGATGTCTCAACCTCAGTATCTGTTTCTATCATGTAGTGAATGCAATACCTACTTTGGTGGATTGTTGGAAAGAGTAATGAAAATACTTGGAAGGAGTGTGGCGTGTGGGCTCTCAGATGTTAAGAGCCAGCCTTCTCTCTAAACCCAGAAAGTGAACTTTGCTAAATATAACAGCATAGTGAACATTTAACTGACCACTTAGGGTTACTAGGTATATCTAGTTTAACTCAATCCTCCCAGTAACCCAGTGAAGTAAATTAGAGGGAACCTCAGATGAAGAAACTGAGGCCCAAAAAAGGTGAGTAACTTCTTCAGGATCTCATTAGTCAAAGGAGGAGCTGGGGTTTGATGCAAGCCAGCCTAACTTGAGTCCCTGTGTTTAAGACTGTTTTTGCTTCTGCTGAACTGTATAGCCTGATGGTACTGAGAATAGTTGAGGCTTTGGCCATAGGACCTTCACGTACTAACATACTTCATTGCTAAGTGCTCTGTGCATGCCTGTCACATTGAATCCGTGATGCCGAATAACAGATTTGAAGACTGGACACTGACTAAAATATTTAATCATCACCAGAAAATAGTATCTTCCTAAATTGGCACTTAGAATCCAGTCCCTAGGATCCAGGAATTAATGTCCTTCACATCCACATTCATACACAAAATTTGAAGGTGCTTATGTACAGTTACCAGTGGACCGGTGTACTAACACAGAGAGGGCCCCAACTACAGTCTCACCAAACTCTAGTTAAGTTTCTTTCTTTTTTTTTTTTTTTTTAAGATTTTATTTATTTGGCAGAGATCACAAGTAGGCAGAGAGGCAGGCAGAGAGAGGGAGAGGGAAGCAGGCTCCCGGCTGAGCAGAGAGCCCGAATGCAGGGCTCGATCCCAGGACCCTGAGATCATGACCTGAGCCGAAGGTAGAGGCTTTAACCCACTGAGCCCCCCAGGCGCCCTTCTAGTTAAGTTTCATACAGACTCGGGACAAGTCACTTAAACTTCTGAACCTCAGTGTCCTTACCTGTGAAGAGCCAAGGACTTTGACAGGGTTCCTTGGCACTTTGTTCTCTCTTGGCTTTGTGTGTGTTTATTTATTATCCCAGCTTAGTTGGCATGTACATACATACACATACACAGTGTTACAGTAGTTTTCAGCATCTTCCAACAGTTTTAAACGCCCGGGGCGAGGTGTTTGAGGAAGTGGTAAACAAAGTAGACATAGTCCCTGCCCTTTTGGAATTTGCAGTCTAATAAGTAAAGGACAGGGTTTGTAGTTCAAATGTCAAGGACAACTTCAGAGAAGCAGGCCAGGTGGAAGGAAGAGGGAGGCACTAGGGCTTTTGAGTCATAAAGCTGTACAGGCAGGGAACCTGGAAATCTTTATTTTTTTTTTTTTTTTTTTTTTAAAGATTTTACTTATTTATTTGACAGACAGAGATCACAAGTAGGCAGAGAGAGAGAGGAGGAAGCAGGCTCCCCGCTGAGCAGAGAGCCCGATGCGGGACTCGATCCCAGGACCCCGGGATCATGACCTGAGCTGAAGGCAGAGGCTTTAAACCACTGAGCCACCCAGGCGCCCGTAACCTGGAAATCTTTATTTACTGATTTTTTTCAATAAATATTAAATAAATATAAAATAAATATACCTCATACCCAACAATCCAAGCTGGTTATGTTGCTTATCTTTGCCTATCACCACTAATTTGTCTTGAAGGTGGCTGCATTTCTTCAGGAGCTCTAAGAAGGCTAATGAAAATTTGCTTGCTCCTGGAAGGAATGATGTGAACTTTCTGAGGTAGTTCAACACATGGCCAGTAGATGGTAGCAAAGGACTGCTGTTTCCATGATGCCTTCCTGTGACGTAGGTAGCTTACAGTTTTTGTGTACTCTGCTCTTTGAGGTTTCCTTGGGCCGAGGTTGGTCAGCACCAGCAGCTTCCCAGGTGTGTATGCAGATTATCCTGGTCTTTATTTAGTTTTTGGTGTTTAATCAGCAATTTTTGCCAAGCCACAGTTTGAGGAGACTAAGCTCAAACTAATTTTGAGAGAAATTCACAGGCTGAATTGTTTGGGCAAACTCCAGTGCATGCAACTGCTGAGTAACTAGAAACATTATGTGAACAGATGTCTCTCTGGTGTAATTTCTAAATGCTCTTAGGACTGGTTGGAATGGTAGGCCCAGCCAGTTTGGGTCTCAACCGTTATGATTCTCGTCCAGCATTCTGATCATTGGTTTAAAAGTGTTTCATTTAACCCTGATCATTTCCCTCTGATGGTAGGCACTGATACTGTGGCCTGCCTGTTGCTTCAGAAGTGATATAAAGAGTAGACATATTTTCTGTATTTTTGTGATTAGCCCACTTCTGCTTTGTTTTCTGGGAAAGAGGACTAAACACAGGATGTTTACATACTACTACTATATTTCAGGAATCTAAATCTCAATTCTCTGGCAGATCTTTAAAAGCTCTCATGAGGGAGGTAAGAGTTATTTGTTCCTATAAAGTAAAATAGCTGTGAGGTATTAGTGTAAGGAATGAAGGCGTCCAGTTCTAAATGGAAATGGAAATATGGTTATAGAAAGAAGAAAAGGCAGGGGATTGAAGTGTTAATTGTTAAATCATAGCTAGGATAAGAAATGAAGCTATTTTGATCTGCCTATTGCCTGTACAATTTATATAATGTGTACCACACTCAGGATGACAACTGATACTTTTTCTAGTAAAATGCCTGGGGAAAGAAATGAACTTTGGGGGAAAAAAAATACAATATGAGGTCAAATCAAGAATACCCATCCCCAAATACATATATTAAAATTGACCTATGACTGCCAGATAAAGTTTAACAGAGGTTTTGTCGAAATTTTGTACTTTCAGTATCTTAATTACCACAGGTATGAATTATTTGTGCTGTCTTGCCTGAGAAAATTGGCTTTGGATGTTGAGCTATTCTGAACCTTGGACGGTTTTTTTCAAAGCTCCATATAATAACCCCTTTTATGGCATAAAGCTTTAGTAGGATGGCTTGAAATCTGGGAATTGGACATGGTTTTTATATGTGGGAAGAATTTTTTTTTAATTTTATTTATTTATTTGACAGACAGAGATCACAAGTAGACAGAGAGGCAGGGAGAGAGAGGAGGAAGCAGGCTCCCCACCAAGCAGAGCCCGATGTGGGGCTCGATCCCAGGACCCTGAGATCATGACCTGAGCTGAAGGCAGAGGCCCAACCCACTGAACCACCCAGGCGCCCCATGGGAAGAATTTTTTAAAAATCGGTTCATACTCTAAAAGAAAAAAATGAATGTTATTTAAAAAAAAAAACAACCAGGTAAGAAACAATGAGAATAAGTTATTTCCTCATTGTAAAAAGGGCATAATAAGAGTAGCTGCCTCCTAGGATTTGTAATAAGGTTTAATTGAAAATACAGTCAAAGCAGGCAGAATTTGTAAATGGTGCATGTTAAGTATTAAGTAATCCTTAGCTGCCACTGGCATCGTTGTTTTTTTGTTTGTTTGTTTGTTTGTTTTAGGATGGGTAGGGGAGGGAAGAAAGGCGCCCCATAATTTTTGCTTTCTTTTGTCTTCAAATTTACATTGCCTTACTACACTGCAGTCCTTATGTGAGTCTGAGCCTTGGTTGGCTTCACAAAAATAATACGAGAAGTCTTTGGTGTTCAGTTTTACTTATTAATTCCTAGCTTGGGATTTTGTACTTGCTTTGGCATGATGTCTGTATATTACCAGAAAGTTTTGGAAAATACAGCCTTGAGAAATAACTAAGTAAGTTCATACATTTTGGGGACTAGAAGAAGAAAAGAAAATGCATTGGGACTTCCCCAAATCCTTTCTGATTTTTCTCTGGTTTCATGATTTTATGAAAAGAATTTTTTTGTAAGATTTTATTTATTTGACAGAGAGAGAGTTCACAAGTAAGCAGAGCAGCAGGCAGAGAGAGACCTGGTGGGTGGGGTGGGGGGAGCAGGCTCCACACTGAGCAGAGAGCTGTCACAGGGCTGGATCCCAGGACCCTGAGACTATGACCTGAGCTGAAGGCAAAGGCTCAACCCACTGAGCCACCCAGGCGCCCCTGAAAAGAATGTTTTTGAAGTACAGAAAAATCTAGTTTGGATAGCAGAAATAAAAGAGGGAGGTAAGGGAAGAATATCCATGATTCGGGGGTATTTGTACTCTGGAGCAGCAAGGAAATGGCTTTACAGCAGTGACCTCCCAGCTTCTGTGATTTTATCTTCTGCCAGTTTAAAACAAATTTAGATATGTGCTCTGTGTTCATATCAATTACATACATGTCTGCTTTCAATCTGTTGTTTTTTTTTGTTTTTTTAAGATAAAAAAAGTTCTCATTTTCTTCCCAGGGGATTGCCTTATTTTATGTCCCTCAGAACAGGATGTCCATACTTAAAAGATGGTTGATCGGGGCACCCGGGTGGCTCAGTCATAAGTGCCTGCCTTCAGCTCAGGTCGTGATCCCAGTGTCCTGGGGTCAAGCCCCGCATCGAGCTCCCTGCTCAGTGGGAAGCCTGCTTCTCCCTCTCCCACTCCCCCAGCTTCTGTTCCCTCTCTTGCTGTTCTCTCTCTGTCAAAAAAATAAATAAAATCTTTTAAAAAATAAAAGATGGTTGATCTAGAATAGAAATTCTCACTTTTTACTCTCTGGATCCTTTTACAGTCTTTCCCCCCCCCCCCCTTTTTAAGTAAGATTTTTATTTGACAGAGACAGGAAGAGAAGGAATACAAGTAGGGAGAGGGAGAGGAGAAGAGAGCAGGGAGCTTGAAATAGGACTCTATCCCAGAGCCCTGGGATCATGACCTGAGCCAAAGGCAGACGCTTAACAGCTGAGCCACCCAGGCACCCCAGATCCTTTTACATTCTTAAAAAAATTTTGAGGGCCCACGAAACTTTTGTTTATGTGGGTTATATATTCATATGCATATCGATAAATATGTTAGAAAGTAGAACATGAGAAAATATAAACATGTTTATCAAGTCATTTAGTATAATAAAATCAATATTAACATAAATAACATTTTTATGGAAAAGTAACTATATTTTCCGAAACAAATTAGTTAAAAGAGTGGCCTTGTTTTACATTTTTTGAAATCTCTTGAAATCTGGCTTATTAGGAAACTACTAGGATTCTCATATCTGCTTCTACATTCAATATGTTGTGATATGTTGTTTTGGTTAAAGTCTTTGAAGACATTCCAGTCTCTCACAGATAATGTAGTTGGAAAAAATTACTTTAACGTCATTTTTAGATCATTGTGGATATACTTTGTGGTAGAGCCTATGTTAGTAGTTATTTACAGTATGAAATCTGGTGCCCTATCAGTGAGCTTTTTGTATTCTCTGACATTAAAATCAACTGATTTATCTGGTATTTTGAACGGATTTTTTACCCATGAATGATTTTGTATTGGTCATTTGGAAAATTTTTTGGTTAACTGGGCTATGCAGATCTTTCAAATACTATATGATACCAAGAAATAGCATTAGTTAATATACTACCGGTCTTGTCAGAAGTCTTTAAGTATTGGGAACCCATCGTGCTCCTGATGGCAGATAAAATTTTTCCAAAGTTTTCCCTTGAAAATTTTTATCATTGACACAGATACAATCTTTTTTTTTTCCTTAAAGTGACAGGCTTGCTTACACATATTAGTGAAAATGCCTGATATCCTTATTTGATTAACTATAATTTGTCAGGTTTACCATTGGGCAAAAATGGTGTTCCATGAAAAAAAGGGACTACTTCATTTTGCAACCCAAGTTCTTTTCTGTAAGGTGTTGTATTTTGGTATGGAGCAAAAGTGCTTTATTGTGTATTTTCCATTGTCACATATTAAAAAGACATGTCATTAAGGTTCCAGGTTTATCAAAAATACTACTGCCTCACTAAGGACATTTTTAAGTAAAATTGACTTTTTTAAAACTGAAGAGTGTGTAGTGGTGAAGAATACTATGGCTACTTGGTGGAGTCCGATGCCAGGGCCTCATTCATGCTGAGGTAACAGCAGTTTTAACACGTTTGTGGGTAAAACAGATGCGAACACGGTGAAAAAGGAAAATGGTGTCTTAGTATTATGAAAGTAGTTTTGGCTATGCATACCTCTGAAAGGGTCTCAGTCATCCCAAAGGATCTATAGACTACTCTTGGGGAACTGCTACTAGAACAGTTTTGTTGGCTGGTTGTAGACTCAATTTCATTGGGTCAAAACCAGCATGTTTTAAAAATGAAAGGGAATACACTAGGAAATAGTACACATTTACTGTAGAAAAAATAATCATTTTGTGAAACTCATTAAGACATTAATATATGCCATGGGTGTATACTGAGTTGGGAATGTAGGCTTTATTTGTCACATCAGTTTTCACGTTGACTGGCTTAAAATATGTTCTTAAAAGTTACACATACGAGTATATAAATACTCGTGCATTATATATGTTCACACAGTAACATGTGAAATGACTTTTTTTCTAGTGTCATTTTGAACTTAAAATGTTCATCACCACAGAGAGGCAGTGCCTGCTGAGAAGTGGAATAGACAAGACATCAGGACCACCTCAGGCCAAAAATAAATACATAAACCCAAGCAAAATTCCTTATGTGTAATGGTTTTATAGAAAATGTCTTAGGGACGCCTGGGTAGCTCACTTGGTTAAGTGTCTGCCTTCAACTCAGGTCATGCTGTCGGGGTCCTCGGATCAAGTCCCACATCCGGCTCTGCTCAGCGGAGAGTCTGCTTATCCCTCTGCCTGCTGTTCCTCCTGCTTGTGCTCTCTCTCTCTCTGGCAAATAAAATACTTAAAAAATGTTTTAGACTCATGTCTTTGTTCTTATCCTCACAATAACCCTGGACATATAAAGCTGTAAAATATGTTTGCGGCATGGAAAAGCAGGTAGATGGCAGAGATAGCTAAATGGTCAGGTAATGGCAAACACCAAGTGGGAAGCCAGAGTCCTACAATACACATACCTAAAATTATTTCTGTACCTATATATCTATGTGTATAGTAAGTGAAACATGAATTCATCCTGATGTCTCTGACCCTAGATTAGTACCACATGGTTCATCCTAGCCTTTTTTCCTTGCCTATCTGTAAGTTCATTCTCTGTCATTGAGAACTATGGCTCCCATCATCCACTGTCCATTTATTTGTTCAACCCCAGTATGTATGTGAAGCAGTTTTGGCATTGTTAACACCTACTACCCCCATGAGAAACTTTACTAACTACAGTTTCTTTAGTCTTGACCTGGATAGTTTCCCATTAAAATTTTTTTTCCAAAATTACTCAGATCACAGATCCTTTTTTACTGAACCCCGTTTGTGAGATTGCCATACATCTGTAATACAGTTAGATTCATTTGTCAAAATTTGCACTCCATTTTGAGATCATTCCGTCTTCCGATTGATACTTAAAAGTTTGTACACATTAAAGTTTATTCTTCCTGGTGGACAGTTGTATGGCTTTTGACAAATGCATAGGGTTGTGTATCTACCACCCTAGTACTGTACAGAGCGGTTCCATCACCCTCAAAATTCCCCAGGTCAGCTCTCCCCTACCCCTCTGCTTCCCTTGCTCCCTCTCCCCGCCACCCCCATCCACTGGCAGCTACCAATCCGTATAGTTTTGCCTTTTCCAGAGTGTCATGTAAACAAAACCATCTAATATGTAAGTTTTAGGGTCTGGCTTCTTTCACTTAGAAAATGCATTTGAGATTTATCCATGTTCCATGGATGTATCTTGCAAATCAGCAGCTTGTTCCTTTTCATTTTTGGATACTGTTTCATTATAAGGATTTACTATAGTTTATCCATTTGCAAGGTGAAGGGTAACTTGATTAATTCCAGTTTGGGGTGATTATTAATAAAACTGCTTCTTAACATTTGTGTACATATATTTTGCATGAACATAAGGTTTCAGTTCACTGTAGGTAAAATACCTAGGGGTATGAGTTCCAAGCCATATGGTAAGTCTATGTTTAATTCATAAAAACCTGCCAAACTGTCTTCCAGAGAGGCTGTACTTGGGAAGCAATAAATGGCAGTTTGTGAAGGAGTGGCATTTCTTACCTAAATACTTGATAGACATACCAGTGAAGCCCATCAGAGCCTGGGCTTGATAGTTCAGTACCTTTGCTGACCTAGTTGAACTACTCCCATAGAGCTTAAGGGGCTGGCCGGTTCAGGAATGACACAGATTTTAGCTGAAGTTCAGTAGCTCTCCTGAATAAAAAAGCTTCTCTTTGCTGTATGCCTTTGGTATATATCCAGAGCATTGAAATGGTTGGTTTTGACAGTTCTGTCCAGATTTTTAATGCTTTTTGGGGAAAGCATTTGTGGGCTCCCTCATGCCCATCGTGGCCAAAAGTCTCCTGCTTCCATGGTTTTTCTCTCTCTTGTGTCACCCCAACTAGCAGACAAACATGTATAATAGCCTCCAAAAATTCTCTTGCCTCCCTCTAGCCACGACTCCATTTCTCTCCTCTTTCAGGAAAAAAATGTCCGCAAATTACTTCTCTGCTCTGTCCTATTTTCTCTTTCCCCACAACTCCACCAAAAATCTGAAATCGCCACTGTTAAAGCCACTGAAGTTTTCCACGTTGCTAATCCAGATGGTTTGTATTTTCCTTGAACTATCAGCAACATTTGACACAGGAGGTAACTACTTATGAATGGAACACTTTCTTTGTTTGCAGGAAGATCATGTTCCCTTTCTTCTTCTGCAGCTTCACCACATCTTCCCCAATTTGCCCCAGAGCTCAGTACTTGGATTTCTTTTCTCAACTCACTTTATTTTTTAATTTTTTTTTCTCAACTCACTTTAGTCTCAAGTGCCCACCGACTTCTCCCAAACATTTATTTCCAGTTTGCTCCTCTCTCCTAAGCCTCAGTCATATTGAATCACCAAACTTCTCTATTTTCTGCCAACCCCATCGAATCATCCTAGACGGTACTGGCAATTTCATATTTCTAATTGCTCTCCTGGCAACCGTTGGGACCTCTTTGGCCATTCTTTCACTCCCAGACCACATCCAGGTTATCATTAAAACTTACTGGCTCCAATGGCCACGGTCACCAAACTGTGGAAAGAACCAAGATGCCCTTCAACGGACGAATGGATAAGGAAGATGTGGTCCATATACACTATGGAGTATTATGCCTTCATCAGAAAGGATGAATACCCAACTTTTGTAGCTACATGGACGGGACTGGAAGAGATTATGATGAGTGAAATAAGTCAAGCAGAGAGAGTCAATTATATTGTTTCACTTATTTGCGGAGCATAACAAATAACACGGAGGACATGGGGAGATGGAGAGGAGAAGGGAGTTGAGGGAAATTGGAGGGGGAGATGAACCATGAGAGACTATGGACTCTGAAAAACAACCTAAGGGTTTTGAAGGGGTGGGGGGTGGGAGGTTGGGGGAGCCAGGTGGTGGGTATTATGGAGGTCACGCATTGCATGGAGCACTGGGTGTGGTGCAAAAACTATGAATTCTGTTACGCTGAAAAGAAAATTAAAAAAAAATAATAAAAAACTTACTGGCTCCAAACTAGAGTTTTTCAGAATCCGGCCACTTTAACTGCTATCACGAGTCCAAGCTACTGTCTTTTGCCTGCATAATTGTAATTGTCCTTTAATGGGTATTCTGTCTGTCCTTATTTCCCTAGACTGTAGTGTGGGGTTATTTCCTTTTTAAAGATTTTATTTATCCGACAGAGAGCACAGGGAGCAGCAGAAGGAGAGGGAGAAACCAGCTCTCAGCTGAGCAGGGAGCCGGATGCAGGACTTGATCCAGGACCCGGGTGGGATCATGACCTGAGTGAAGGCAGACACTTAAGGGAATGAGCCACCCAGGTGTCCCCAGTGAGTTGTTTTGTTGGTGGTGTTTTTAATGTAAATCAGATTCTTACTCCTGCTTAACATTCTCCAGTGGGTTCTCAGATAAAGGGTCACGTCCTTAGAATGGACTACAGTGTGCTATATAATCCATCCCCCCACCCCCGTCCTCACTGACCTCATCTTTTTATTCATTCTTTAAATCTTTTCAGTGTGTTGCTGTTTCATCAGCCTTGCCAAGCGTGTTCCTATCTTCAGGGCTTTTGCGTTTGCTGTTCCTCTGCCCAGAATGTTCTTCCATTGTATCCCCATTAAGACTTCCAGATTTATTTCCTTACCACTTTCAGGTCTCCGTTCAAATACCATCTTTTAGTGAGACCTCCTTGGGCATCCCATGTAAATCAGCAACTCCCCAGCCGATAGCATTCCCTATATCCTTTTCCTCCTTTATTTTTCTCCATTGCACTTTTCACCATATGACCATTGTCTTGTATTTCCCCACTGCAGCATACACTCCACGAGGGCAGAGATCCTATCTGTCTGTTCACTGATCGAGTGGACCAGAGTACTAGTCTGGCATCCAGGGCACGTATGTGTGTTTGGGAGAGTGAGGCAAGAAATTAAATTATGGTGGCTACCTGTCTGTGATGGACCAAGTAAGTGGTTTAGTCAGGAATTAAAGCTCCATATTTTATAGTCTTCTTCTGATTATTGTTACCTATCCTGATTGTTTTAACCCTTACTATACCCCTAGCCCATTCCACAGAGTAAGTACTTGCTTTTTCTCTCATTAGTTCATGTGTATTAATCTTTCCCAAATACTTGGTAACTTCTCAAGATGAAGTGCCCTTTTCAAAACTCCGAGAACAGGGAAATAAGAATGTAAAATCAGGGGCGCCTGGGTGGCTCAGTGGGTTGGGCCACTGCCTTCGGCTTGGGTCATGGTCTCAGGGTCCTGGGATGGAGCCCCGCATTGGGCTCTCTGCTCAGCGGGGAGCCTGCTTCCTCCTCTCTCTCTCTCCGCCTACTGCTCTGCCTACTTGTGATCTCTCTCTCTCTCTCTCTCTCCCTCCGTCAAATAAAAAAAATTTTTGAAAAAAAAAAAAAAGAATGTAAAATCAACGTCCTGCAGTAAATTATGCCTGAGGATTGAGAGATTGGGTTAGATTTTGAAGAATAGAGTTCTACACCAGACCACACCCAAGGGAGTGGAAGTCTGTAGAGGTGATTCAGTTGCAGAGTGTGTTGTGAAGACAGAGCCTGACACATGGGGGGCCCTTGCGTGTGCAGGGGAAGGGTGGACTAGTAGAGACATCTTTCAGAATCATATGGCTCTCTCCTAATTCAGACTCAGTATAGGACAGGTTGCTTTGCTGCCAGGTACTTTAGTATTAGAAGGCATGTGCTGTGTCACTTTGTTACTACATAACTTGATATTCACATTTGCATCAGTCCACATTAAGGACCATCCTTGAGTTCCTGTCAGATCTAAGGAGCAAAGACAGGACTCTAATAAATACTCCCTAACAGTAACCCTCTACCTAGTCTCTTATTCAAAATTGAGTCTAATGATATCTTTCTCAGGTAGATGAATCTACAGTAAAAGGTCAATGCTAGTAAAACTTTTTTAAAGGCTATTTTCAGTGCATTCCATACCCAAGTACAGTTGACTCTTGAACAACTTAAGGAGGGTGGGGGAACCAGACCCCTACACAATCAAAAATTTGCATGTAACTTTTGACTCCCTCAAAACTTTACTAGTAGCCTACTGTTGACCGGAAGCCTTACTGGTAACATACAGTTGATTAGCATTTATTTTGTATGTTACTTGTATCATATACTGTATTCATATAATAAAGCACGCTAGAGAAGAGAAGGTGCTATTAAAAAATTGTAAGGAAGAGAAAATACACTTAGAGTACTGTACTATAAAAAATCCACATATAATTGGATCACATGTTTAAACCGGTGTTCAGAGTCAGCTGTACTGTTAACACATGAAATTGTTCATTCTAGATGAACAGTTATGCGAGGTTTTTTTGTTTTTGTCTTTTTATTTGTCAGCGCGTATGAGAGCAAATGGACGAAGGGGAGGGCAGAGGGAAAAGCGGGCTCTGCGCTAAGCAAAGATCCTATTGTGGGACTTGATCCCAGGACCCTGCGATCATGACCTGAGCCAAAGGCAGACCCTTAACTGACTGAGCCACCTAGGCGTCCCTACATGCAAGTTTTTTTAATAGAAATATATATGTCTCTAGTATAAATAATAGATGTTATTTTGAAATTGCCACCTGTTCTAACCTACATGCATTTTCCAAAAATTCTTGAGAAAATTAGGATCCTTTACCAAGCCATGATTTGATAGGTCTGTAAGCAGGTCTAGAGAGTTGTACACAGTGGTAGAACAGGATTGGAATTGGTCTGTGACTGTCTATCCCATTCAAGGCCTTATTAGCCATGCTACAGTGTCTTCTTCATCTTTTTTCCTGCAAAGTTTGTCTTTTGAGGGTGGATTTAATTTTTGAAAAACACCAGAATACTTTGAGAGGCCCTCCTACAAATAAGATAGATAATCAAACTTAATAATCTGCTGGTGGTCCAAAATGAGTTGGCTTTGGCAAGAGTGTTTTCCTTGATTGTGTGGCGAATAGCTTATAAATGCATTTTCAAAACTAAACCAAAAAAAAAGAACAGAGAATAATGGAATTGGAATATCCATTTGGTTCATTTCACATCCTCACAGCAGTGTCAAAATAACTGTCCAAATACTACCACTACTAATTATGACCACTGAAAACAGTTTACAATATTTTAAGTTTATTTTTCAATTTTTTGTAACCTCTACACCCAATGTGGGGCTCGAACTCACAACCCTGAGATCAAGAATTGCATGTTCTTCCAACTGAGCCAACCAGATGCCCCCATTTTGAAGTTTTTTAGTTGAATATATTTTCCTCATTCTGGTCCCTGTCCCTCCCTCCCCTTTGAGTTGTATTAAGTCTTCATAAGTTTGTTGTGGAATCACATAGCCATTATACATTGTACTCTCAACCTCATTTAGACTTGATTTTCTAAGTAGCTGTATGTTTAATGCTTACCATCCATCTTATATCAAAGTCTTGCTGATCATTTTGGTCAGAAGTTTGTGCTTTAGTTGTAGAGATGGCAAAAATTTTTCTGCCAAGGACTGGATAGTAAACATTTAGGCCAAAAGTGATCCTATTACATATTGTGTATATGTCGGTGTTTGTGTGTTGTTGTTCTTGTTTTAAAGATTTTATTTATTTGAGAGAGAGAGAGCACCAGACGGGGGAGGGTCAGAGGGAGAAGCAGATTCCCGCTGAGCAGGGAACCCAACACAGGATCCTGGATCCTGCTCCAGGATCGTGTTTGTGTGTTTAAGAACCCTTAAACCATTCTTAGCTCGAGAATTGTACAAAAATACCTCTGGTACAGTTAGTCAGCCCTGCTCTAAAGTTTCTTCATGGAGTCAGTATTCCAGTGTTGCTGAATATAAAATTCCTTGCTCACATACAGATGAGCCAACTATATAAAGTTTGAGTTACATATTTAAAATATGTAGCTTCATTTTCTCTTGGCATATAACATTGCAGTTGCAGTCTGATGATAGCCTGCTTTTATTTTCCTTACAAGTTACTTGATGTTTTTGCCTAAATCCCCAAGGGATTTTTTTTCCTTCTTTACAGTCCGATTGGTGTTGGTCATTCTGGGTTGATATTCTCAGGTATGTGATGTGTTTTTCAATATGTAGTTCTGAGTCTTTTTTTTTTTCCAGTTTTTTTTCCCCTTCCTTTAGAATAAAAAGATAAGGCAGAACTTTATGTATCTCATGTTTAAATACATCCATGATACATGTTTTTTTTAACCTTACATAATTTATTCTTTTAAACCATTTTATTTTTTTCCAGCTTGGTTGAGATAATAATTAAAAGATAAAGTAGTATATATTTAAGGTATACCGAGTGTTTTGTTATACATATACCTTGTGAAATTATTGCCTCAACCAAGCTAATTAACATATCTGTCACCTCATTTACCTTGTGTGTGTCGAGATCACTTAAGATCTACTCTCTTAAAAGATTTCAAGAATACAATACAGTATTAACTATAGTTACCATGCTGAAATTATACCTCCAGAATATAATTCAACCCTTAATGATTGAAATTTTGTACTCTCAATAAAAGTCTTCTTGATTTACATGCAGTTTTTAGTATTTGTTTCATTTCCTTGCATTGGTTTTCATGCTACAAGAATTCCTGTTAGCCATATATTGCATCTTTGCTTAAATTAAACATACAGTATTTATTACTATCTCCCAAATGCTCTGTCTCTTCATTTTTTTTAAAAACTAATTCTCTTTGTTGCCATGTTTCTGAGTTTCCTAATTCTGATTTAGGCTCTTCTATCATTTTCTTAATGACTTTTAGCTCATTTTAATAAGATAGTTTTGATTTGCTTTCTGGGCATGTCTTTCTGGTATGCTTTCGTTGTCTGAAATGGATGTTTTTCTGTTCCTTTTACTCTTTTATGTGAAGTTTTTCCTAACTTTTTTTTTTTAGAAGGAAGTGCAGTTCAAGATGGTTTTTCTGACTTCACATAACTCCCCAAATACACAAACTCCTGTTGGACACTATTGCTCTTTTTTTTGTGATCATTTTTACATATTTGCTTTTTTATCAAAATAGCCACCCCAAACTCAGCTTGACAAAGATATATCAAAGGGATGTGGAGCAGTCCTGTTGAAACTGAAGGATACCCGGCTAGTAGTATGCTTAAAGGCTGACCTAGGTCAAACATTGCCATATGTTTCACATGTGAAATGCTCCATGGTATCCCGTGAGTTTGCTGTGCCGCCTGTGTGACATTTGGGTTCACAGCTGGGCTGGTGCTACTTTTCTGGAGGGACTACACTTGAGAAATCAACCAGTAAGACCTTTAATTTCTTTTTCTTAAAAACTAGAAGTATAGAAGAATGATTTTCAAAGTTGTACTACCAGCCAAGAAGATGATTTCTTCCTTTGGACCCATGTACTCAGATAGCAGATTGATTAAAAAGAATTTTAATATATTTGAATCAAACACTTTGGAAACAGGTGTGTGCATGCATTTGCGCTTGTATGTGTGTGGGAGAACAAACAGGCTTCCTTCAAGATGCATGTACACTTAAATGTATGATGTGTTTGCCTTAATCTAGTAGTCTTAACTGGGGGGAAAAAGACAACTATGTTGAGTTGATGAAAAGGAACAATAGAGCGCACGCTTGCGTGCTTATTGACCTTGGTGTTTAAGGACATTCATTGGTAAATATTTGGACTTGCTTTTCTGACCTGCCACAGTGAATATGCTTGACTGCTGGTTTCAGATGCAGTCAGTGAGCCAGCCAGATAATGTATTTGTTTGTTTGTTTTTTTAAAGATTTTATTTATTTATTCGTCAGAGAGCGAGCACAGGCAGACAGAGTGGCAGGCAGGCAGAGGGAGAAGCAGGCTCCCTGCCAAGCAAGGAGCCCGATGTGGGACTCGATCCCAGGACGCTGGGATCATGACCTGAGCTGAAGGCAGCTGCCCAACCAACTGAGCCACCCAGGCGTCCCGATAATGTATTTGTTAAGAAAACTGTGTGTCTTTATCAAGAGAAGGCAAGGATATGGATGTGGTAGGGAAATCTGGATTCCTCCATACAACGATTCATCCTAACAGAATCTTGGAGGTTGTTCCAAGTAAAACTTGACCATAATTTATACTATACTGAACAGTAGAAAAGAAGAATCACCTGCTTACAGGTAGAACTTCCTCAGGCTGATTAGTGGGAGATTGTGCTCTCCTCTCCTAAGTGCATTATAATCTATCAGAATAAAAAGAGAAGCACTTAGAAAATGCACTGAGCAGGCTCCCCTCAGGATCCCAGCACAGGGGGCGGGGGGAATCTTCTCTTACCCCTTCTACCTCCAACCCTTTTTCTGGATTCTTAAGAAATCTGGCAACTGATATTATAGACTGTATTGCTCAGTGACATTCAGAGTCCTCCAGAAAGCCAGAGCCCTAATGGATAGTTAACAGCTAAGAAATGGATATGGATTTTTTTTTAATTTTTATTTTTTAAAAACAAATTTTTATCCCCAGGGGTACATGTCTGTGAATCGCCAGGTTTACACACTTCACAGCACTAACCATAGCACATACCCTCCCCAATGTCCACTACCCCACCCACCTTTCC
>PISX010019163.1:0-38790 GCA_004024625.1 Mellivora capensis
GCACGTGCACCCGAATGTTTATAGCAGCAATGTCTACAATAGCCAAACTATGGAAAGAGCCTAGATGTCCATCAACAGATGAATGGATAAAGAAGATGTGGTATATATACACGATGGAATACTATGCAGCCATCAAAAGAAATGAAATCTTTCCATTCGCAACGACGTGGATGGAACTAGAGGGTATCATGCTTAGTGAAATAAGTCAATCAGAGAAAGACAACTATCATATGATCTCCCTGATATGAGGAAGTGGAGATGCAACATGGGGGGTTGGAGGGGTAGGAAAAGAAGAAAAGAAACAAGATGGGATCGGGAGGGAGACAAAGCATAAGTGACTCTTAATCTCACAAAACAAACTGAGGGTTGCTGGGGGTCAGGGGTCAGGAAAGGGGGGTGGGGTAATGGACATTGGGGAGGGTATGTGCTATGGTTAGTGCTGTAAAGTGTGTAAACCTGGCGATTCACAGACATGTACCCTTGGGGATAAAAATATGTTTATAAAAAAATAAAAATTAAAAAAAAAAGAAAATTCCTCTGTATGAATTATTCTGAGTCATATGTATTACCTGTCTCAAGGTCCTGGGGTCAGTTATTCTTTTTAGATGTTGTTATTAGTTATTCTTCTTGTTGTTGATTCAATTTTGTGTTTTTTGTGTTGATTCAATTTTTCTTTCAGACATAAACTGGTTCCATAAACTTGGTTCCAGCTCTAATTTTAAGTAGACAACTTCAGACCCAAATTCTTAATCATAGATATCCTATTTGGCATCTGACATTTTAAAAGATGTGAGTGAGCCTTGAGTTCAATGCCTATTGTATGGTAAGATACATAGAATAAGAAATTCATCTGCTTTCTTATTATTATTCAATTTATTTAAACTGAAAAACAGGGGCACTTGGCTGACTCAATCAGCACAGCATACAACTCTTAGTCTTGGGGTTGTGGTTAAGTCCCATATTGTGTATAGAGATTGCTAAAAAAAAATTTAAATAAATTTTAAAAATAAACTAAAAAACAAAACAAAAACTTCACCCATTTCTCCCAGCTCCCTACCCCTGGTAACCTCCAAACTGTTCTCCATGAGTTTGATGATGTTGTTGTTGTTGTTTAGATTCCACATATAAGAGCAAACATATGGTATTTGTCTTTTTCTTATTTCACTTAGCCTAATGCCCTCAAGGTCCATCCATGTTGTCACCAATGGCCAGATTTCATTATTTCTCATGGCTAAATAATATTCCATTGTTTGTATGTATGCATTTGTGTATGTATGAATAAATATATAGCACATCTTTTAGTCATGCATCCATCAACAGACAGGCTGTTTCCATACCTTGGCTATTGTAAATAATATTACAGTGAACATGGGATGTATATGTCTTTTTGAGCTATTTTCTTCAGATAAATACCCTGAAGTGGAATTTTAAATCATGTGGTAGTTCTATTTTTAATTTTTTGAAGAACTTCCATACTGTTTTCATAGTGGTTGCACCAATTTACATTCTCAGCAACAGTGCACAAGAGTTCCCTTTTCTCTACATCCACATTATTTCTAGTCTATTTGGTAATAGCCATTCTAACAGGTGTGAGGTGATATCTCATTGTGGTTTTGATTTGCACTTTCTGGGGATTCACAATGTAGAGCATTTTTTATGTGCCTATTGGCCATCTGTATGTCTTCTTTAGACTATCCAAATCTTTTTTAATAAGATTGGTTGAGTTTTTGCTACTGAGTTGCATGAATTCTTCATATATTTTGGCATCAGCCCTTTATCAGATACACGATTTACAAATATTTTCTCCCATTCCGTAAGTTGCCTTTTTGTTTTGTTTATGGTTTCCTTTGCTGTGCAGAAGCTTTTTAGTTTGATGTAGTCTCACTTGTTTATTTTTGCTTCTGTTGCTTTTGCTTTTGGTGTCCAATTCAGAAATCATCACCAAAATCTACATCAAGGAACTTACTGCCTACATTTTCTTCTAGGAGTTTTATGGTTTCACATCTTACGTTCAAGTCTTTATACATTTTGAGTTAATTTTTGTGTCTGGTAACATAGTGGTCTAGTTTCACTCTTTTGCTTGTGGCTGTCCAATTTTTCCAACGCCATTTACTGAACAGATTGTCCTTTCATCATTATATATTCTTGGCTCCTTTGCTATAAATTAACTGACCATATATGTGTGGGTTTTAGATAATGTAATGTACAAGTCTCTCTTAGTCAAAATCCTACTCCCATCCCCTGACATACTTTTATTCTCAGACTGGTGTGTATCTTTTTTTTTTGCATTTACATACAAGTATTTCTACATATAATTTTGTTTTCAATATGATTTTAAATATTATAACTACCTAATTATTAGTAATTTGATTTATTCTCCCATTTGTTGAATTATCATTAGAGATCTGCCACATAATATTTTGCAGTGTTCTAGATGGTCTGTTATCCATTCCACATTACAGCTTTCTCCTCTATGTTTTTACTATTACAAGGGAGATGCCCAGAATTAAATTTCTCAGGATCCTTTTTAACTAAGGTTCTGGGTTAAATTCTGCCAGTAAGGGGTACTCCTGAAAGACTGAAAAGGCAATAGAGGAGAGTCATAACACCCAGTGCTCATCACATGTGCTCCCCTTGTACTAATGATTCGTTGAACACTACATCAAAAACTAGTGATGTACTACTATACAGTGGCTAACTGAACATAATTTTAAAACGAGAGGAGAGCTAATATTTTCTAGCAGTAATTGACGGTAGATGTGCGGGCAAATGAAAAAAAATTGAGAGTTTACAGCAGTTTCTAGGAAAGTTCCTGAAAATCACCTGCGGCCAAAGTGTGAAGAAAAAAAAAAAAACCAACCTCCTGTAGAGCAAGGATATTAAATAAGGTTATTTAAAGGGCATAGATTGCAACCATTTCTCTAGACACGGGTTTAACTCCAGGATCAAGTAGGGCCATAATCCCCCATATTCTATCCTCAAGCTGCACCTCCAACTCTCTTTCTTGATTTTCTTTGCCTAAGGTTTGTTTTAATTCAGTGTCCTTTTGTTATTCTAGAAGCATCACTGTGAAGCCTACTCTGGTATTTTCTTAGGGATGTTGCTGAGGACATTGTTTCCTACATGAAAATCCATTGAGAAATTTCTTTCAGAACTAATTGCCAAAGGAAAAATTTGCACATATAAGAAATTAGTGTGTTTAATCATTTAACAAATCACTTGGTTGACAGTAAAATCAGAGTTATCTACATTCAATTTTCAGAAACTGTGTGGGACATAGTGGCTTATGTACATTCTATCTTCACTAGGTCTTTACTTTCTATACCTTCTATACTATATTTCCATGCTTTCTTTGGTCTTTATTTTTTAATTATGTTTTCCAATTTTTCATGTATATGTTTGTATTTTTTACTACCTCTCCCAATTAAGAAATATAATATGCTAAAGTACAAAATTTTTAAAATATGTGTAGCCCAAGCCTCAGACCTCAACATGTGGATACAAATGAGGTAACATAAATAATAACCAAAATTTTAATTTTATAAATTTTAGTTTATATTTCTACTTATTTATGAAAGTCTTTGGGTTCCTATGAAATACATCATATCTGCTCCCAACCAAACATTTCCGGCAATCCCCAGTGGGTGTTTCACATGGGTGTTTCACATGGACTTAAAGATATCCATTTTTGTATCAGGCAGCACCATGATAGCTGAATACTACAGACATGTATTTTCTTCCCTTAAGTGATAGTTCTAGATGAGTACTCAGGTGAGCAGGGCAACTTACCTCTTCATAGTCACTCATGAACCTAAGTTGATGACTACTCTGCCTTTTTCATCATGTGACTTCCAAGGTTGCCCTGAATATTGACATGCCAATCAACTGAAGGCAGTTTAAAAAAGGAGGGGGGGGCGGGGGAAGACTAGAGAAATGTACAGAAGATTTTTATGAGTCAAGCCTGAAAGCTGAATACATCATTTATGTTCACATTCCACTGAACTTAGTTACATGATCCCACACAACTACAATGGAGGTTGGGAAATGTAGTGTGGCTATATATCAAAAGAGAGAAAGGGATTTTGGCAAATAGTAAGCTCCTCCTCAATATATTTTCTTCTACACTCCTACACTTCTTCGAACACTCTTGCATTGCTGGTGGGAACGCAAACTGGTGCAATCACTGTGGAAGAGAGTATTAGGTTCTAAAAAAACTAAAAATAGAACTATGCTATGATCCAGTTATCACACTACTAAATATCCAAAGAATATGAATACACTAATTCAAAGGGATATATGCACCCCAATGTTTATTACAGCATTATTTACAGTGGTCAAATTATGGAAGCAGCCCAAGTGTCCATCAATAGATGAATGGATAAGATTTGGTACATACACATAGTGGAATATTGTTCAGCTATAAAAAAATGAAATTCTGCCATTTACAATAACATGGGTGGAACTAGAGAGATAATGCTAAGCAAAATAAGTCAGAAAAAGTAAATACCATGAGATTTCACTCATTTGTGGCATTTAAGAAATAAAACAAACAAGCAAAGGAAAAAAAGGAGAAAGAGAGAAAAATAAACCAACATACAGACTCAACTAAAGAGAACAAACTGATGGTTACTAGAGGGGATGTGAGGAAATGATTGAAATAGGTGATGGGAATTAAGGAATGCATTTGATGAGCACTGGGTGATGTATGGAACTGTTGAATCACTATATTGTACACCTGAAACATACGTAACACTGTATGTTAATTGTACTGGAATTAAAATTTTTTAAATGAGGATCATATTGTATTCTTCTATATTCACTTAAAATCATACTAAGCTTTTGTGTATCATAAGATTGTCTTTTTAAAAATTTTTTAATTTAAAAAAAATTTTTTTAAGACAATATATTAGGGACACCTGGGTGGCTCAGTCAGTTGAGCATCCGACTCCTGGTTTCAGCTCAGGTCATAATCTCAAGGGTCATGCAATCAAGCTCCTTGCTCAGCAGGGAGTCTGCTTGAAAGATTCTCTCTCCTTCTGCCTTTCCCCCCACTCACACTCTATCTCTCTCTCAAAATGAATAAATAAGTCCTTTTTTAAAAAGAACATATTATTTTGTCTCATAGCATATGATCATATGAGCATAACATATGTAGCATAACATATTTACCTATTCTCCTGCTACTGGATATTTAACTTCTTTACATTTTTGGTTTAATAAATGAAACTGAAATTGAAATATTATATATAAATCTTCAGCAGCCTCTCTAAAATTTTTCTTAGGGTTGAGTCCTACAACGGAATTACAGGGTCAAAAAACATATATAGAGGGTGTGTTTTATTTCTGTTCCACTTCGTGAGGGGTGGGAGAGTTGAGTTAGCACTGTTTTAGTCACATACCAGTATAAATGCAGATTTTTCTTCTCCACCATCACCCCTCCAGGTGTCAAGACTCCCATCTTTTATCTCAGGAACTCTAAGAGTATTAGAAACCATCGAAAGGAGGTGTTTTTGTTTGTCTGCATACAGTAAAATGAGAAATAAACATAATCCCTCCTGATCACTGGGAGATATATATTGGCTACCAGACCTGGAAGGCTCCCACCGACACCAATATAAAGGGCATCTATGTAGGTCCTCAGCACAGGCCATGTAATAATATTCACTAAAATGAAAACAGAATGATCCACAGACACTGGTTTTGCTCCCAAGTGATTCTCTGGTGCTCACAGTGGATGTACTCAATGTAGTGCCAACTGGAATCAACTCCATTCCTACCCACAAAATCTCTGCAGGTCCCCAGTGTCCCTTAACTCTGCCACATACATTTTTAAGCATTTAATGTAATTTAGATTCCCACAAGTTGCTGCAAACATTATGCAATGTGTTGTTCCACAAACAAGTAAATAAGGAAAATTATATACTATAGAATAGGAATTGGTAAACTACAGCTCTCGGGAGAAAAATGGTCTGCAGCTTGTTTCTGTAAATAAAGTTTTATTGAATATAAAATTTCAATTTTATATTTCAATTTTAGTTGAAAGCTGCTATGGATAATATATAAATAAATATCCATTCATTTATATATTATCCATAGCAGCTTTCAACTACAACTGCAGAGTTGAGCAGTTATGACAGAGACCTTATGGACCCCAAGCTTAAAATATTTACAGAACAAGGTCTCTAACCCCTGCTTGAGTTCCTAGGCTACTACTGAAGTATGCACTATATTCACATGCTACCCTATTCATCTGTCGAGCTGTCTAGCTCCAAGTAATATTCTTACTCATAAATGTCCCATTTTATATTACTACATTGTTAATGCATCTGGCCTCCTTAACCATTTCTCCTGCCTGTTATAATTTTTAAATTCCATTACTTTCCTCTCATTCAACTTAGGTTCATAATTTTATACACATACTATGTTTCAGTATGTACCAAATTTATAGTACCCAAATTAATAATAAACATGTTAAGTGGCATTTTTCTCTCTAAAAATGGAGGACACATATTTTCAAATGCTTGGTGAACAATACTACTGATATTTTTCCTTCTCTCCTTCCTACTAAATATTATGCTGTGTGTGTGTAGTCATAGTCATTTCTAACACAAAAGACACTACAAATCCAGAATTACCTCATTCCAACAGAAACAAAGGGGAAAAGGAGTTAGACTTAAGAGAAAGCTAAAGTAAAACCATATCAAGGGGGCTTAAAAATAACAGTGTATTTCTTTCAAATAAACATGTCCTTCTATTTAGAGTCCTAAAAATTGCCATTAAATGTAGAGTAAGATAGAAAGGATCAATAACATCAAAAATCAATTAAAGAAATTCTAAAATTTATAGTACCTAAATCAAATTAAATAGCACAAGAGAAAACACATAGCTATTTAAGAAGTACTTATAAAACTGCAAGACACTCTTGTCTCCTAGTTAAACAGCAAAAGTTAGTTAATCACTGTTTTCCAACTGACGTAACAACGATGTCCTTGCGTGTATTATTTACAAGAACAAATACATGATTAATAAAAAGAAGCAGTTTAAAATACCCTTTTAATGTTTTTGTTATACAAGTGGACCCAGATTTGTGATTAAAACTTGTCAGAGAAGCATGTGAAAAAGTGGTATGAATCATTACTGATTTCCTGCCTTGCCCCTTTCCAAAGAAACTCATCCTTTAGCCCAACTAAAAACATATAAAACGTTGACAGTTACAAAACCACCCAGAAAGAAAGCAATTTGTTAAAAAAAAAATTTAATTTCTCTAATTACAAAGACTTCTTACCTAAATGCTCATGTCACTTAAGTCCTTTCTAGAGATACAAAAGAGAGTCATAGTTTCATATAGTTGGAGATAATTTTAGAAAGAGCCTCTTGTTTAAATGAATATGAAACCTTTTGCCAAGTCTTGGCAACTGTTGCTTTCATTACCATGTTGACTTTTAAAAGGTTAGATGGTCTTTGGTACTTTAACTAGAGTCTCAGGGCAGGGCTGGAGCCTGGGCAGTGGGGGTGGCGGATACGTGGGGAGGGAGAGAGTGAAGGGTGTGGGGCAGGGAAGGCCTAAAGAATCTCTGGAGACTTCTTTTACCTATAGTACTATGACCCTACTGTTTGATGACATCCAGAAGATACTCAAGCAAAAATCAATTTTCAAAACTTCCCTAGTGTTGAAATAGATCCATTTCTAAGTTTTTCATCCAGGAGTCCTTCCTAAACTAACATCCATCCTTTTGCCTTTTCTCTTTCTTCCATATACTCTGGGAATTGCATATTAAATTTTCTCCCTCTCCCCTACCACCACTCCCAGCCACATCTCTATATCCCCTTTATAAAGTGTAAGAAAAGTATCTGTCTCTGACATCTCTAATCTTCCCTTTGAATATCTGCTTCCTTAACTTTGCTCTTTTCTCCAGGAATCCAGCACCATATGCTTGGCCCTTTATTAGCCATCTCCTGCTATTGAACATATTACCCCAAAAGTTAGTGTCTTAAAACAGTATATATTTATTATCTCACACAGTTTCTGTAATCCAAGAATTTGGATGTGATTTGGCTGAATAGTTCTACCTTCAGGTCTCTCATGATGCTGAAGTCAAGATGTCAGCTGGGGTTTCAGTCTTTTGAAGGCTCCAGTAGGACTGGTAAATCCACTTCCAATGTGGCTCATTCAGATACCTGGCAAATTAGTGCTGATTGTTGGTAGAAGGCCTCAGTGTCTCACCATAAGAAACTCTCTATAGCACTGCTTGAGTGACCTCACAACATGGCAGCTGATTTTCCCCAGAATGACTGATTTAGTGAGTAACCCAGAAGCCTCAATGTCTTGTGACCTAACTTTGGGAGTCATTTCCACTATGTCCTATTGGTTACAAAGCCAACCCTCATTCAAAGTTGTAGAAACAACATAAGAGGGAAACTAACAGGAAGCGAGAATCACTGACAGCCATCTTGTAAGTTACCACAGACCCTAACTTCTAAGGCCTTCCACCCACTTGCCTGAACTCGTCCAGACAGTCTATTCCAGATGGCCTCCAAAGAGAATTTTTAGTACATCTATGCTCTTAGTTCCCTATTCTTTACTAAGCATAGCTTTGCTGATCAGATAAGATGATTTTGTTAATGTGTTCAGAGAATGCTGCAGGGGAAAAGTATTACTTCTAGCTTGCAATCTCCTTCATTAGCAAATAAAAGACCCAAGGCCTTGATTAAGCACTAACTCTAGTGGAGGAAACAACAGGTATACTACAACAGATGGGGAAAATGTCCCTGTATTATGTCCTGGAAAATCTCACCATGTAGGCCTATACCTGCTTCCACAACTCCTAAATCTGAATTTGTGGGGATAGTATGGACAACAGGATAATTCCAGTTACAAGTTTGTACTTCAGCTCTCTGACTATTGGCTGAAATTAAACGGACCATGCTCTGATCCCTGTGCACACTTGTGTATCCTCAGAGTCTGGCAGAGTAAGCATCTAATAAATACTAGTTCAACGAAAAAAGGAAGATCCAGACAGACTTGATTTCTCAATAAATGATAGTACTGATGTAGTTACCCACCTGCCTTCCAGAAACTCAAGAGGTACAGCTTCAAAAAAGAAGAGCAGAGAAAAAAACAAAAGAAAAATTGTTCAACACACTTTAAATCAATGCAACACAGTTACCATTAAAAAAGAAGAATTAGAAACAGAGCTTTCTGAAATTAAAAAAAAACTGGACAGGGGATGACTTCATTCAAGTTATGTCTTTGAGATTAAACATAAAAGAATTATAAACAGAAATTATCAGAGACTAACATTTACTGAATATCTAACTTGGACCATGCACTTTGCATACATTAGCCATCCTCTTTCAACAATCCTGCAGGATAGATAGTAGAAACCTCATTTCAAAAGAAAAAACAAGTAAGAAGCATGGATAGTTAGAGATAAAGAGCTGGACTTCAAACCCAGGTTTGTCTGACTCCAAAGCACAAACTATTTCTCCATTGCTATGCTGACTAACTTGTTGCTCCTAATCAAAAACCAGGCTCACAGGGGTGTTACCAATGGAATTTAAGGTAGACCCAAGGCTCCTCTGTCATCTTTCTGGGCTCATATGTACAGGTATTGTCGGTTGGCCCAAGGCAACTATAAGCTTGCCCAATAGGCAGGCCTGCCAGACACAGGGACTTTATAGGGTTCATCACTGACTGTACAGATGTCCTGGGGAGTAAAGAAAAGATATGACAGGATTAAAGCCGACCTCAGCACTCAAGCTTGTAAACTGTAGTGCTGTATAGAATTTGATTGGAGGAAGGTAGAGAAGAATGCAATATTTATATTTCTTTAAAAAAAGTAAGTTAAATTCACTTTTCCCCTATTGGTATACAGATATATGCAAAGGGTCGATTTCTCTGTATGATCATTATTTTTTTATTCTGTAGCAAAAGTCATTGCTGCACAGTAGTTCTAAGCTATCATAAAGGATTTTAATAAGAAATAGAAGGAAATTATTCTCCATGCTCACATATGGCCACCAAGCACACAACCCCCAAAGAAAAAATTATCTATAAACTACAGATTTAGAGTTTTAAGAATGTTAGAAACATAATGTGCTGAATTCTGTCATCTGATTACTCAGTCCTGATTTACTCACCACTAAAGTCCTTAAGAAAGGGGAAAAATGGGGCGCCTGGGTGGCTCAGTGGGTTAAAGCCTCTGCCTTCAGCTCGAGTCATGATCCCAGGGTTCTGGGATCCAGCCCCGCATCGGGCTCTCTGCTCGGCAGGGAGCCTGCATCCTCCTCTCTCTCTCTCTCTGCCTGCCTCTCTGCCTACTTGTGATCTCTATCTGTCAAATAAAATGAATAAAATCTTTAAAAAAAAAAAAAAAAGAAAAAGAAAAGAAAAGGGAAAAAATGAATTACTTAAGAGAATTATTAATAAACTTGCAATCTATCTAATCCTCCATGGCAATAGTAAGAAATGGTAGTTTATTTCTTAAATTTTCATAACAAACTTTTGAAAGTGTTTTTCATTCTCTTCTTTGCATATCATTGAGAACTTGTCTTAAAATCCAAATTATATAGAATTTTAATAACTTCTACATTTCAGCTTTGCCCTGGCATTGTGGGAGATACAAAGAAATTAAGATTTGCCTTTTTCTTTACAACAGTGGTACTCAAATGTGAGCATGCATCCAAATCATCTGGAAGGCTTGTTCCCATACAGAGTGCTGGGCCCCACACCTGGAATTTCTGATTCAGCAACTCTGGGGTGAAACCTAAAAAATAATAGTTCTGACAAATTCTCAGAAGATGCTGATGCTATGGTCCAGGGACTACACCTGGAGAACCAACGTTATAGAACTAAGTCTCCAGTCCAGATAAGGAGGCAAGACATAGACATCGATGAAGTGAGGGGATTCTCTATAGCAGCATAAGATCAGGCACAAACTCAGAGAGACAAGGGGTGTAAGAGAGAATGATGTAAGAACTCTAAGATGAGAATGATAGCATCGGCACTAGTCATCATAAAGGAGGCATGACCACAGTTAGCTCTCACTGAATGAGTAGGAAGAAGGGAATCTCAGACCTAGGTACACGTGTCATCTTTGAGAAAGCAACCAAACTACTCTGAGAAGAGATTTTCCACTGGTTAGCAAAGGCTGATACCTGTGAAAAGGTATGCAAAGGCCAGCAAATGCAAATTAATGGATTCATGGGCTTTAGGGATGACTGAAGGTTCTTTAGTGGGAGACTGATGATTTTAGTAAGGACTGTGAGGATTTTGATGAGGAATAAAAAGCAACAATTTACACATTTGTGGGGCTGGGAGAGACTAGAAAGGGAGAGACACCAGCTAGATGGTAAATGCTGTGATCTAGGCCTGATGTGATAAAAGCCTGTAGGGGTGAAGGCAATGAAAATCAAGAGAAAGAGACAGATTCAAAGAGCTGGAGAACTTAGTGACTTACCTGATATGAAGACCAACGCAAAGGAGGGAGAGGGGAATCAAAGTTTACTGAGGTTACGAACCCTATGACTGGGAGAAAACTATAACAAAATATTTTACTTCGTTGGACAATGCCCAAATATTTCTGCTGACAATATAATATCAGAAGGTACTAATTTTTAGGGAGGAATGGGAGAGTCTATTTTGGCAAGTTTCAAACTTTCCCTAATCTTACAGGGTCAGGATTTCAAGTCTGAATCTCATTTGTGTCCAAACCCATCTAAATTCTTTAAAAAGTGATTTCCTGTTTTAAAGAGAAAATATATATATATTTTTTTTAAATTATTCAAAGGGCTTAAATACTTCTTAGACATCAAACAGTCCTTAAGAAATAATATTTTGATGATTTAAGTAAAATTAATCAAAAACATATGGAAAGAATTTCCTTTCAAATATACATCATATTTAGAAAGTAAGACTGCTTTATAAAATGAGCTTGCTCTTTTATCAAACCCAAAATGGCTGGAAAAACTCTTCAAACATTCTGTGTTATTGAATATCAGAATCTTTCAGGATATTTTACCTTTTTTAGGCAATGAATCATGACACTGGTTTCCATAAGACATAATATTTATGGACTGTTTTGACATGTACATCTGCAAAATAAGGTAATGCATTTGAATCCACCGAACACTCCAGCTGAAAGCTTCCATACACACACAATAGTGCCCATTGCTTTCAGTAACCAAGGTTGGTGGTTTTCATATTTGGCAAGAGAAACTGTTCTCCTGAGTAAACCCTCTTCCCTAAGAAGCCTTAAGGGAAGCTAACTAGCTTGATAGTTGTGGTTGACTCAGCACCTACATGCACAACATGAGCACACAAGCACTCACACAAAGAACAGCAAAACTGTATTGCTTTTGTGTTTTCCTTCTATATTCTTATTTCCTTTTAACACAAATTCCATTACCCTTATCTTAGAATTTGTCATTCCCAAACCCTGTTACTAATCTTCCCATTCTTTTAACCTCTACCTCCTGCATTCCTGCATTACACTCCTTCAAAGCCCTGCTCCTCCTCTATAAAAATAGGTAAAACGGGCTATTTATTAGATAAACAAATCCATAATTTCTTCATACATGAGGGTTAAGAAGACCCTTATGGGTAACTTAGTTCAGCCCCCTTGTTATCAGACAAGTGAAGAGAGGTTCCCTACAAGATACAGCTGGTCAGTAGCTGAGCCAGGATTAAAATGCAAGTCTCCTGATTTCCTTTCCTTTTTTGTTCCACCTTATACCACATTACCTCTTACATACCAGCTTTCTACAGGTGACTGCATGACTCCTGAGTGATTATCCTTTCCTTTAAATCAACAATGAACCATTTTCCTAGCTATTTGCTCAGTCATTTGCTCTTAACTTTCTGGAACTATCCCAGCTACAATCTTTATGACCAGCTAGCTTTCCTAGAGGATGCTGTGGGCAGGGGAGGTATTATTGGTCAAAAGAGCATTTCCAGGGTACTCATATCATATTTCATTATTTACAACTGCTGACTCAACTCATGCCTAGAGCTAGATCTGTTCCACACAATCACGCTTACTAGTTTATGGCCGTGATTCGCAACTGCAAGTGATTTTTGCCCCCCAAGGGACATCTGCCAATGTCTGAAAACATTTTTGGTTTTCGAAACTGAGGAATGCTACTGGCATCTAGTGGGTAGAGGCCAGGGATGTTGCTGAACCTCCAACAATGCACAAGATAGCCCCCCACAACAAAAAATTATCTAGTCCTAAATGGCAATAGAGCAGAGTTTAGGGCCATATCTTAGGAGAGGAGGTTGTTGTAAATATCTATACAAGAATTTCAGCACATTTCTAGGTTTGCAGATAATAGCAAGACTCTTCTGTCTTGGAGCATTCATTCAGCACCTATTATTGGTAGGCACTGCACTAGATACTGCTGCCAAATTTACATTAGAAACATAGAAGGCTGTTGTCCTACAAGGTTCTGGATACACTGAAAGACAGAATCTTCAGCCAGATAGGTTCATGAGCATGCTACATTAAAGACAAATAGAATGTTGAACCTTTGGAAGGCATGATGTGCCTCACCCATTCCTGGGATCAACAACAGCCACTTGGACCTGGTGAAGAACTTTCAAAAGATGAATGCAGTGTCAGTGCCCTGAAGCCATCCAAGAACAACTAGACAGGCATCTGTAAAGAATGCTTTGCAAAGTGAAAAATGGCCACATGGTTTCTTTTGTTGTTGTTATTGTTGTTCTGCCAAGTGAAAAGCAAACTATGCTTTAAATATTTCAAGAAAGAAAAATCTCCCTTTGATACCATGTCTTATTCACTTTCACCAAAATGTCATCCTATCGGGCTGGGTGCTATCCGGGACATATCAAAAGCCTCTTTTATCAATGTTATTCCTACTTTGAACACATTCCTTTAATTTAAGTCAGTGTGACTGGTTTGTATTAAAATATTGGAAAGGTTGTTGGGTTTCAGACTGATAGTAAATCCATAAAAAAGCAAAAGGCTTTTCCATTTCCGGGAAATCTAATTAAATGTTGTGAAAACAAATGTTCTCTGGTGTGGCATATAATAGAATAATATTGAAGAATAAATATTGAGTGTCTGTTGTTCAGTAAGCTCTTTGAACTCTGAAGAATGTGAGAAAAATACCTTCCCAAGCTAGGGGATCTAGCTAGGGAGATAAGAAATGAGAAATGCTCCCTCAAAGCTACTCCAGATCCTCCATGCTATAGAAACCTTACATCAAATTAAGGGAAGACCTCCTCTACAGGCTCCAGTAATATAGCTCTCCTGCCAGGTAGCAAACTTTGTATCTGAGGGGTTTTATCTCACCTGTAGTCCCTACCAGAATCCACAAGTGAGAAAAAACGTACACCTGGGGCTTTTATCGCCCTATTAGCCCCTCCCCCCACCACCACACTCAATCTGACTTGGTAATGGTAGATCCCTCCACAAAATGGAGGTCAGAGTTTATCACTGTTTTCAGTGTCTATCTTTTTTTTTTTTTAAGTAGGCTCCACACCCAGCATGGAGCCCATGGGGCTTGAACTCACCACCCTGAAATCAAGACCTAAGCTGAGATTGAGAATCGGAGGTTTAACCCACTGAGCCACTCAGGTGCCCCTCAGTGCCTATCTTGACAAAATATTTGTGAGGTTCAGCAGTGGTGCCAAGGAATCTCTTTGGGGATACATGTGGTATTGTAGTAACCCATAATCTACATTGCTACATTTCCTACCAACTCACATAGGATCTAAACAAAAACAAGGTGTTTGCTGTGCAAACACAACTTTGAACCATATTCTTTTCCAACCACATTGCTGCTTATAAACCTACTCCAGAACTGAAATTCTGTGTCCATGGTTGGGATTTATATTTTTACCAAAAATTATATCTATGACTCACATCTCACAACTTATAAGCTATTGCACATACTATCACATTTCACAGTTTTATAATACTTTTGACATCCCTCCCCACCCGTGGCCACATTGAAGTTTCTTAACACAGTTATAGAGCCTAGAGGAGGGCATCATGCTCTTCTCTGTACTGACCTAATAATCCTGCCCACTCCATACCTGCTTTCTGGTCTGTTAAACTAGGATTATGCTTAAAAAGAAATAAGATGACCTATTTTTCTGCCAGCCTAAAACCCCAGGGAGCTCACTCTCAGCAAATCTGAACTACCACTTCTCCTTCCTGCTTTAAGAAAACAATCAGTTGCCACTGACTTTTGCACAAATAAGGAGTTTTGTTGTTGTTGTTGTTTTAATTCCACTGTAGTTAACATGTAGTATTATACTAGTTCTGTTTCAGGTGTACAATACAGTGATTTAACAGCTCTATATATTACTCAGTGTTCATCCAGATAAGTGTATTCTTAATCTCCTTCATCTATTTCACCCATACCCACACCCAGCCTCTGGTAATCATCTGTTTGTTCTCTACAGTTAAGAGTCTGTTTCTCGGTTTGTCTCTCTCTTTTTTCCTTTGCTTGTTTGTTTTTTTCCTTAAATTTGACATAGGAAATCATATGGTATTTGTCCTTCTCTGACTGACTTATTTTGCTTAGCATTATCACTCTAGCTCTATCCATGTCATTGCAAGTGGCAAGATTTCTTTTTTTTTTTTAGAGAGAGAGTGAATGCGAATGTGAGTTAGGGGGAGAGGCAAAGGGAGGAGAGAGACTCTTAAGCAGGCTCCATTGCTTAGTACATAGCCCAACATGGGGTTCAATCTCACAACCCTGAGATCGCAACCTAGGCCAAAATCAAGAGTCAGAGGTTTAACCAACTGAGCCACCCAGGCACCCCTGGATTTCATTCTTTTTTATGGCTGAATAATATTCCATTATGCATATACATACCATACCTTCTTTATCCATTCATCTAACAATGGACACTTGGGCAGCTTCCATAATTTGGCTATTGTAAATAATATTGCAATAAACATAGGGATGCATGCATCCTTTCAAATTAGTGTTTTCAAATTCTTTGAGCAAATACCCAGTAGTGTGATTACTGGATCATAGCTAGTTCTATTTTTAATTTTTTTGCGGAACCTCCATACTATCTTCCACAGTGGCTGTACCAGTTTGCATTCCTACCAACAATGCAAGATGGTTCCTTTTTATCCACATCTTTGCCAACACTTGCTTCTTGAGCTTCTGATTTTAGCCATTCTGACAGGTGTGAGGTGATATCTCATTGTGGTTTTGATGTGCATTTTCCTGATGAAGAGTGATGTTGTGCATCCTTTCATGTTGGTTTGTTGGCCAGCTGTATGTCTTCTTTGAAGAAATGTCTGTTCATAACTTCTGCCCATTTTAATCAGATTATTTATTTATTCATATCTCTTTCTGCTGCTTCATTATTAGTATATAGACAAACAAAATTAGTTCTATAATTTTCTATTTTATAATCAGCCCTCTTCCTAGACACAAGTAAGGCACCTACTCTCCTAATTGACTCATATTTCTATAATGCTTAATAAACTGTAGCACTGATATATTAAATCAGCTCTGCAAAATTAACTGGCAAATACAGATTTCATAAATGTTGGTCTCCCCAGCTGGAGGGTCCTTTTCACCTAAATAACATCCCGGTCACCAGCATCCTGTCTAGTCCTTTTCTCATAATGCCAGTTGGCTCAGCTGTGTCTGTGTAATTCTATCTGTATGTGTTTGAATATGCCCACTTATATGTGTGCAGTGCAAGGTCATGGAACCTGCCAAAGGCCTCTGATCTAGCTGAGTGAGAACATCACTGTAATTAAAATTAGAGTAAAAAGTTATTCTATATTGAAACACTAAATTACCTCAAAGAGTCTTTGTTCTTAGTTCTATAGCCTTCAGAACTAGTAGCATAAGCAATAATTACTAACTTAAATATGTAAAAAAATACATTTAAGGATGGAGCAATATGCTACAGAGAGATGAAATGTTACGCCATTTTCAATTTTTCTCCCTCTGAGATGACTGATAAGCAAGTGCCACACAACCCAATATTCTTAAATAGGCAATTCATCTAACATGACAGTTGTAGCATCTTATGGCCTTTATTTTCTCCACAAGTCTTCATTCCCACTAACCATACCACCGTTAAGAGGGTAGGCATTGTATATTATATATTGTATTATATTCTCTGAAATCCCAATACCTAGCTGAATTACGCCTATACAATGTCAGTGGTTTTTAATGCTTATTGACTAAACAAATGACTAAACAAATGAAGAGCTTTTCTAAATTAAAAAAAAAAAAAGGTTTTAGGGCAAAAGATAGGAGAGAGATAGCTCTCCACTAAACACATAAATAGATTGTCCTCCATATTTTATTCAGGAAAATACAAACCAAAACAATAATGAAATTTTTTCATCTATCAGATGATATTTAATTTTTTTTAATTTTTTATTTTTTTATAAACATATAATGTATTTTTATCCCTAGGGGTAAAATCCTTAGGGTATTTTATCACCAGGTTTACACACTTCACAGCACTAACCATAGCACATACCCTCCCCAATGTCCATTACCCCACCCCCCTCTCCCGACACCCCCTTCCCCCAGCAACCCTCAGTTTGTTTTGTGAGATTAAGAGTCACTTATGGTTTGTCTCCCTCCCGATCCCATCTTGTTTCTTTTATTCTTTTCCTACCCCCCAAACCCCCCATGTTGCAACAGATGATATTTAATTTAAATAATTATTTAAATACTAGGTCCTGGGGCGCCTGGGTGGCTCTATTGTTAAGCATCTGTCTTTAGCTCAGGTCATGATCCCAGGGTCCTGGGATCAAGCCCCGCATCAGGGTCCCTGCTCAGCAGGAAGCCTGCTCCTCCCTCTCCCACTCCCCCTGCTTATGATCCCTCTCTCAGGATCTGTCCAATAAATAAATAAAATCTTAATTAATTAATTAATATGAGATCTTGACAAGTGAAAACAAGCATTCTCAAATAGTATATATTGACTCAATTTGACAACACCTACCAAAATGTAAAATGTGAAAATTCTTTGATCTAGCAATTCTACTTTCAGGACTCCATACAGGAGAAAAACTCAATATGTGCACAAAAATAGGAGGTCCAATAAAGCAGGATGACAGTCCATCCACATCATGAAGGCCATGGGCCTTGCTATCTCCCTCAGTACACTGGACTTTCAAATACTTAAAAACAGTATTTCATAGTGGATAGAAATTTACAGGTGTGCAGACAGAAAATGAGAATGATTGCAAGATTAGAGTTGGTAGCCGGAGAAGCAGAGGTAAAAGAGAAAATTGGAAGAAGGGAGAGAGGTATGCATAGAGCTAGGAGACTAGTCAGGTAGCTAGTAGCCAAGTAAAAGAAGGTAGTAGCTAGGAGACATAGAAAAGTAGACAGACTATGAAAAATATTTGGAAAGTTAGACAGAAAGGATTCAGTAAGGAATTATATAGGAAAAGGGAGTGTCAAGGATGAAGCAAGCCTAAGTTCCAAGGCTTGCATAAGCAAATAGATAGTCGTGGTTTTCCCTAAGCCAAGGAGCACAAGAAGAAGAGAACTGGGCATGGCAAACAGGTAGTGGAGTTCTTGAGGTCAGTCTTCAACATGTCCAGACTGAATGCATGAGCTTTAAAACAACCAACTAGAGATATTAAGTAGGAACTCAGAAAAGTAGTGTAGGCTGGAAATGGAAGCATGGAAATCACTGACATACAGATGTGTGGGTGATGTCAGGTGGGACAGAGAAGTGCTGAACAGAAACAGAAATGACTGGTGGTCAATGGCAAAACTTACCCAATCAGGTGACGACCAGATCTGGTAACAATAAAGTCCACTGAGATAAGGACCAACTGCCCTCTAGTGGAATTCAAGCCATTTTAACAGCCCACACCAGGAAATACATTGAGCTTAATTTCAAATAACTGTGAGCAGAAATACTATAGACCTTCTATGAAGGAAAAAGGACTTCAAGGCAAGCCACCTATTTCCCTCCACAAAACTCTGGATAAAACAAAGTTTCTCTCTTAATGGAATTTCAAAAAATTAAGCTAATTGTGTTTTTGAAACACCAGTCTACAGTACTTTTTCCATCACCCAAATATCTAAAATTTTCTAAAAACCGAAAGGTTTTGTTGTTTTGTTTTTTTTTTTCATAAACTCAGGTGCAAAACCTGACTTCATGCGAACTCATTCATTGTAAAATCTGACTTGAATTTCCATAAGTCTATTTCTAGTCTTCATTTGTCCCCTTCATTACACAAACTTGATTGGCTCTGATGAGGGTGTCACATAACATAGACATACCTTACTGCCTTTCTAAAAATCTAAAGTATAAAGATCTAAAATTTCTTTAAAAACTAGGGGCACCTAGGTAGCTCAGTCGGTTAAGTGTCTCCCTTCAGCTCAGGTCACAATCCCAGGGTCCTGAGTTTAAGCCCCATGTCAGGATCCCTGCTTCTCCCTTTCCCTTTGCCACTAACCTTTGCTTCTGCATTCTCTCTCTCTCTCTCTCTCTCTCTCTGTCAAATAAATAAATAAAATATTTTTTAAAAAATAAAATTTCTAAAAAACCAAATCTAAAAATTCCAAGTTTCAAGTGGTCCTGAAGTTTTTAGTTAAAGGATCAGGCAGATTACTGATGGCAGAAGTTATCCTAATATTTCCATTTTTAATCACAAGGATGTTCAAAACAGAAAAATTACCACTGAATTTTTAATAAAAACATATGCGAGTTCTAGTTATCTAAAATTCAGTAGTGCAACAAAAAATCTTAACTAAAGGCACAAGGAAGTACTTAAGTTGCACTTTTCAGCATCAAAGTTAACCATCAAATGAGCAGCCACTGTCCCGATTATGTGTGTGTGTGTGTGTGCACGCATGTGCAAGCCCAAAGATGTGTACATCATGCTTATGAATAAAGAAACAGGCATAGAATATAGATGGCTTCACTTCACTTGAACTGCAAGGCAAGGCCAGGGTTCTCCCTGCTTCAAAGTCTCCAGGAAATATACAATGTAGTGGACTTAGTTAGACCCTATATCCTATATCTAATTCTCTTCTTCATATAAATCTTAAAAACTGAGGTGCAAAAAAACTAAATGAAGATTCTATACAATGATTTTCCTTTAAAAAGTACATAATAAATAGTGATAAGCATTTTCCACTATAATCACAGTAAGGCTCTGAAAGGCCTCTCACTACTGATATCAAAAGATCTATGATAATCTCATTTCTTGCGCTCTTCTGATACTTGCATGGCCCAGGGTCAGGAGCAAGTCAGGGCAGAAATAATGTCAAAATTTTTTATTTTATCTTCTGTGTACTAAAAACAGATTAAAGTACAACATCCTCTCCCAAAAAGCAGTCCCTTAAATTCATTTAGAATTGGAGACTTTTACATGATCTTTATCTACTCATTCAGCACATTTTTATTATGTGGCTACCAAGCACTAGGCATTGTCTTCGATTTAGTAAACAAGGCCCTCTTAATTCATGTGTAGGCTGAAGAAGTGGAAGACCATTATGTCCATTTTACAGATGACAGAAATAAGATTGAAAGAGTCTACACATTAACAACAAAAGTAATAGGAACAGAACTTGTCTATAGACCCTTTGCCAAAAGTCTCTGTCTACTGATTTGTACCCCTCCACCTGCCCCACTGCCCTGCAAACCAGACAGCAAGGCAGACATCAGAGATAAAGGCCTAGAGCAATAGCAGAGGTGAGCACAGGAGGAAGTCACAGAGTCAACCAGAACACACACATTTGAGCCCCCAAATGACAAGAACAACACAAAGGCCTCAAAGAAGCCAAAGAGGAGGGTTTAGGGAATGACTATGATCCCAAAGCCAAACACACCAAAATCCAAATCTAGATTATTTTTAGGTCTCTTCCTAGAATGGAGTGGAAAAACTCATTTATGACTGATATATTATGATTTTCCTCCAGTGCTATCTTAAGATGAACATTTGAGAAGGGTCTTCTACTAAAAAGTAGGAAGTAATCCCAAGAACAATATACCTTGATTTTTAAAAGTGCCTTTTTTCCAGGGGTGCTCAGAGCACTTTATGAGGGTACCAGATTTCCAATAAGCAGTATCTAGATAGGAGGTGCTTCCACAGCCCCCTGGAATTTCCTGAAAAAAGATAAAGGCAAGGAAGGGGTCACCAGAGGCTACAGACACATTGTATAAAGTCTGTATTCATGCATATTTTATAGACAGGTAGGGTAAGAGTTAGGAATGTTACAGTTCTGTAAGCTTTTGGCTCCCAAAGGATTGAGACTGGCCAAAAATGCAGGTAAACAAAATACCAGCTGAAAACTCCTCTACAAGAATGCTTTGGAATATCACACCTGGATTTTGGCTCCAAGCCACCACAAACAGAGTATGTGGGCTTACTGGCACTGAAATTAAAATATCCGTGAGAGAAATCAGGGCAGTCAATGGCTTAGGGGCCCAATAATGGGATATGTTTTGCCTCTTATCTTCTGGCTCATATTTAGCCCAGGTGGAAAGTAACTAAAAATGGCTGCCTTATTGGGGCCTCTAGGCTTAGATGTTTCCACTTGGGTCCTGGTAAACAAGGATCCGCCTCCCTCAAACAAAAGGCCCAAAATGAGAAACTTGGAGCAAATGTCTAACAGATCTGTCAAGAACTCAATGGGCTATAAAACAGAAAAATAATAATAGTAATAATAAACCAAGAGAAAAAAGAAAGAAAAATAGGGGGTCAAAAGCCTCCTCATCTTAACAGGTGCTTAGGAACTGGCACAGAGGCTATTCTTGTGGTAAGTCCATCTGGGGTCTTGCAGGAGGTTTGTGTAAAAAAGCACAGTTTAGGTATGAGAAGGTCAGTTGCCACATTTACAATGTAGACAGCAACATGTCAGCCTCAAATAACTCTCAGGTGGAAGGAGATAAACATAACTAGATTCAACTGTACACCTAACAAATACATGAATGTTTGGAGCCATTTCATCATCTCACCCATTAAGCTGTCCTTCATTTATAACTTCCTGAGCTACAACCATGCTTCTAGGTCAAGGTTTCTTGACCTCAACATTAGCGCCATTCTGAGCTAGATATTTCTTTGCAGCTGTTCTATGCATTGTTGACCGGTGTATCTGACCCACTAGATACCAGTAGCAGTCCCAACCTACCCTGAAGTTATGACAATCCAAAACATGTCCAGACATTGCCAAATGTTTCTGCAGGGGAAAACGTGCTCAGTAAAGAACCACTGCTCTCAGATAAAAGACCAAATAAGGTAGTAAAAAGAGCATGAGCTCTGGAACCAGCAGACATAGGTCTAGGTCCACTTCCTTTCTATGTGACACTGGGCACATTATTGACCACTCTGAGCCTCAGTTCCCTTATATGTGCCACTACTACTCTGTTGGGCTATTGGTAAGATTAAAGGAGATACAGCCTGGCACATGGCAGGTGTTCAGTTTTCAGTTTTCAGTTTTCTTCCTTCCTGTTCTCTAAGGTCCTCTCAACATACAGACACCTTCCCATATTATTCTAAATTCTCTCCCATTCCAGCTGTCCAACAAATTCCTTAATTCTTTCCCTGGTCTGCCCCTGTGCACAGTGGAGTGAAATCAAAAGACTAAGGAATTATTCCTTAGCTTTACAATTACTGGCTAGATAAACTAAGACAATTATTTAACCTCTTTTGGATCCTCTAATATTCAATCAGTATTACCATCTTGGTATCTACAAAACTTCATGAGGTTATTACTCCCCTACTCAGCAGCCTGACCTGGCCCCACTATTGCTTCATGAGTCATGGAAAGCATGGATTGCAAGCTACCTTTACTCAAACAAGTTTATATCTTATTAAACTGATTCACAAACATGTCTATGCATTAAAATGTCTGAGAAGATTTCCAAAACAAAACACAGAGGCTCAAGGCATCACCCCCAGAGAGCCTTACATAGGACTAAAGCAGCTATGTTGTTGTTGTTTTTTAACTTCTCAGGTGAGGCTGCCACATGGCAAGGACTGAGACCTACAGTCCTAGACTCAGATTCTCCAATCTTAGTTAAGTGCACCTGCTTACCATCCCTAATTCATGAGGAACTCCCTCCCACCTCCAAGCTTTGCATAAATTATTGCCCCCCACCTGCAGTGCTTTCCCAATTTTTCTCAGCCAGTCCTTAGCTTTTCCCTTTTCAAAACAAACTCCCTCAGAGGATGCCTGGCTGGCTCTATCAGAAGAACAGAAGACCATCCAACTCTTGATCTCAGGGTTATGAGTTCGAGCTCCGCATGGGTGCAGAGAATACTTGAAAAATAAGTAAATAAAATTTTTTAAAAAAACTAACTTCCTTAGGAAGGCTTCCCATTTTTCTCTGGTAGCAGGACTTGCTCAACCAGGAAAATTCTTAATACATGAATGACATGTGGTTCTTAGAAAATGAAGTTTATGTTCAAACAAAAATAAACATTATAAAATATTGTCATATAGTATTGTACTTCAGAGGAGAAATTCTGGAAGGGCATCTGTAAAGAACATCACTAATCAGTACATTAGTTTGAACTCTTCTTGTTCAATGACTGTCAAAGATGATTTACGAGTCATACAAGAAAGATCGTGTTGTTGGAGTTACAAAATCTACAGTTCGTCTTCATCAACACACCTTACTCACCAGACTTGGCTCTAAATATCTTGTTGGAATAAGTAAGACTTCCAAGTTGATTACTTGGATAGAAAACACTCATTTGAATAAGTAAACTATGATATGTTTGTTTAAAAAAAAAAGTGTCACTATCAATCAAAACATCTTACTACTTTAATTACTATTACTGGCTTGAAAGCTGTTTGATTAGAGTGGAGATTCTCAATGAGGGACATCTGGCAATGTCTGGAAACATTTCTGATTGTCACACCAGAAAGGAGTTGATACTGGTCAAAAGTGCCATGACTGAGAACACTGGATTAGATGATTCCCTGGTTCTATGGCACGTTTTTTAATATATTTTGATTTATCTGTCCTTTCTTTAGAAGAAATTTCTTCATCATACCACTCAGTGCAGAGCTGTATAGCTGTATAGGCAACAGGGGAAACACTATGTGACTGACTAGCAATTTTTTTATGGTTATTGGAAAACCCCATTAATCAAGAGTCACTGTTCCAAGAAGGTGTAACAGACAATAGCCTAATGTTGCAGTTGAGAATGTGGGCTCTGAAGTTAGCCTGCCTGAGTATGAATCTCAGCTCTGTCATTTACTAGCTATGTGACTTAATACGATTTACTTAACCTCCCTATGCCTAAATTTCTTCTTCTATAAAATGGGATTATTAGCATTTCTTACCTGTTAATACTTTTGTTAAAGTAAAATAAATTATAAAGTGTTTAGTACCTGGCATATAAGTGCTCAATAACTTATAGTTGTTATGGTCATTGTCATCATCACAATCATCATCATCATAAGTAAATATCACTGCAAAATTAAAATTAAATTGCTACACATCTGCAGAGTGCAAAGCCAAATAAACTCATGTCTGAAATTGATACGGCACAGAGCAGTGGTCCTTAACCTTGACTGCATATTAGAAACATGTAGGAAGCTTTTAAAAACCTTAAAGCCCAGGCCACACTACAGACCAACAGAATCAGAATTCCTGGGGAGGGGACCCACGTATGAGTACATTTTTAAACTCTCCATGTAATCCCAAGATTAAGGACCACTGCATTAAAGTTATTAACAAAGTATATCTCTCAGTGGGATGACAAAAGAAGAGTGTATTTAAAAAAAAAAAAAAAAAAAGGAGGGGCACCTGGGTGGCTTAGCCATTAAGTATCTGCCTTCAGCTCAGGTCATAGTCCCAGGGTCCTGGGATCAAGCCCCACATCGGGCTCCCTGCTCAAGGGGAAGCCGGCTTCTCCCTCTTCCACCCCGCCCCCCGCTTGTATTCCCTCTCTCGCTGTCTCTCTATCAAATAAATAAATAAAATCTTTTAAAAGAAAAAAGGGAAAAAAAAGGTTTGTGAAAGGTAAGAGGTGGGGAATAATCTTTAAGTTAATAAATGCATTCAGATTAATAAAGATACAAAGATAAGTATGCCACAGTCCCTAACCTTTGAATAATTTACAATCCCTTTACCAATAAAATATATATGGTGTTACAGGTACAGAAAGGAAAAAGCACTTAAATATAGCTATGTGAGAAAGTGACAGTAAAGCAATTTATATAGAGTTGAGTGACAAAATAAAAGTCTTGTAGAACATTGGAGAGGTAGGAATGCCCAAAATAGTTTAAGAGTAGAGATCTGACACCTAGGATAAGGTGACAAAATTTTCAAAATGAAAAAACAATCACACCAATAATTCAAAAAGGAGTTCTGAATAACTAAGGAAAAGTTATTTGTTGATATTTTTTAAGGATTCATTTCACAGAGGTGAAGTCCTTTATTTCCTCATCCCAGAAAGTATAGCAAACCAAACATATAATCTTAAACACTGGCCACTCTACCAGGCACCTGGCTAGCACAGTTGATTAAGCATCCAACTCTTGATTTTGGCTCAGGTCCTGATCCCAGGGTCATCAAATTGAGCCATGAGTTAGGCTCTGTCCTGCGTGCAGAGTCTGCGTGCAGAGTCTGCTAAAGGGAACTGCAAAGTTCCCTTTGCCCCTCCCCACCTCACTCTCTTTCTCTCTCTCTCAAATAGATAAATAAATCTTTAAAAACAAAACAGGGGCGACTTAGTGGCTTAACCAGTTGAGCATGCCTTAGGCTCATGTAGTGATCTCAGGGTGCTGGGATCTAGCCCCACGTAGGGTGCCCTACTCAGCGGAGACTCAGCTTCTCCCTCTCCCTCTGACCCCTTCCCCCAACATTCATTCTCTCTCTCAAATAAATAAATAAAATCTTAAAAAAGGGGCACCTGGGTGGCTCAGTGGGTTAAGCCTCTGCCTTCGGCTCAGGTCATGATCTCTGGGTCCTGGGATAGAGCCCCGAGTCAGGCCCTCTGCTCAGCGGGGGGCCTGCTTCCTCCCCTCTCTCTCTGCCTGCCTCTCTGTCTGCTTGTGATCTCTGTCTGTCAAATAAATAAATAAAATCTTTTTTAAAAGATCTTAAAAAAAAACCTGATCTACTCTACTAAGCCCCATGTTTCATAATATTGTGCCAACACCGCATAGGATGACAACCCCTAAGGACATCCACAACCACAAGTTTTTCTTTTTTTAAGATTTTATTTATTTGAGAGAGAGCGTGTGCATGAGTCGGTGGAAGGACAGAGGGACAAGCAGACTCCCCACTAAGCACAGAGTCCAGTGTAGGGCTTGATGTGGGGCTTTACATGGGGCTCAACACGGGGCCTGATCGCAGGACCATGAGACCATGACCTGGGCTAAAGTCAGACGCTTAACTGACTGAGCCACCCAGATGCCCCCACTGCCATAAGTTTAAACGCAGACCACTAAATGACCCATGTTCAATCAAGTGAATCCATTAATGAAAATAAATGGACACTTTCTCTTACCCCCAGAATCGATCATAGTATATAACATTTTATATACAAAAGAATTACTACCAGGACCTAACCACCTTTTAAGGATGATAATACCAAAAAAACACTATTAACAGAAACATATCCTGTTGGCCTAGGTGTCAGTCTCTGGAATACCAGAGGTCTTTTTCTTCCATTTGGCCTTCCACTTGACCTTAAAAGCATGTGCAATCTTTACTTGATAACCACTAAAACAAGTGGTTCTGTATATTGGAAGAAATTTTAAATGTGTACATTTGCCTCTCCAAAGCCCTATTAAACAAAACCTAACTGTGGGAGCAAAGCGACCCCCACTCACTGGAACCAGGCACAAACCTTAATATCTTGTTTTATGTGTCTATGTGCATCCTGTTATGGACATATGTAACAATGCAAGACCACCACACAGGGTGGGGAGGGGCTTAAATTATAGCAGCTGTGGTCACAATGCAGGAACTGCAGCACACTGTGAAATTCTCCATAGCTCTGGATCACAATTGGAGTACCACCTGTGCAAAACAGGTTTTTTCTGATCCCCTAGAAAGCCTCTATTTTATGCAGGCCTTAACTGTGTTTGTTGTTCTTAAGCCAGTTCCCTGCCTTGGAATTTAGACAGTGGTTCAAATGCTCAATTTCATCCCTCTCAAGCAATCCAGAGAGTTCATGGGAGATGTATCAATGAGTCAGTTCATTCCTGCCTCCCCCAACCCTTCTCTATGTAACTCTCTGGGAAAGATAACTTTTACAGAGATGAAAAAGAATATCCTTTGTCTATGATACAGAAAGCCTTTTCATGAAGTCAGATCTTCTACAGTATTGACGCATAGAGGAAGACTTAGGGAAGGGTGTGATTCCTCCCTTTCTGTAGGACCTACTCCGCAAGTGAAAGAGGCACAATTGCATGCTCCAAAGGAAATGATTACCAAAACTGAGTCTGTCACTTAATGTTAAAAAAATGTATGTGGTTTCTGCTTAAAAGTCATCAGAAGAATGTCATTCTTGGACACCACTAAAAACGTGATTAAGACAACTCTTCAGAGGTCCACAATAGGGACAGGAAATGTCAGAATCAAATTTTCAGGCTCAATTATTCATCTCATAAATAAATTTTGAAGATGGGTTTGTCTTATGAAAGTTGAGAAGTACAGTGTTTAGCAATTACGCAAACCCTGAACACTTGGCTCCCTGAAACCATTTCTGTTGGGCTTGGAATGTTCTCTGGATCCAAGTAGCTGACAAAGTTTTTTATTATTATTATTATTAATAACACGGGCTTTAAGGAAGGTATGAGTTCTTTGAGTAAAGAGACTGTGGCCTAATTCCACTTTCCAGTCTTAGTATGGATGAATGATTGCTAATTTTCTACTTATACTTTGCTCTTATCTCTCCTCTAGTAGTAATAATTCATTATTTAATACAGATAAATTCAAAGTCAAAATATTGGGTCCTTTAAGAAGCCTTACAGAAATATTTGCACAAAGGAAAATCAGTTAAAATCTCTGTAGGTAATAACTATAATAACTATTCTCCTGGCCACTAGGAATATACCTACAGAACAGCTCATTGCTATTTCATACCCATCATAAGTGATCAGAGCAAGCATGGATCCCACTGAGAATTTTAAAGATTTCTAGTGCTTTCATGGTCCTCATTGTTCAATATAGTTAAATAAATGAAAATATGTGAAGCTCTGTGAAAAACAACAACAAAAACAAACAAACAAACAAATGACACCTGCAAGCCCCCGGCCCTACCCTCTAGGGGCTTACATTTTTAATCAGTAGATGATACTTGCACATAGCTAGCAATACATGTTTAAATGAAATGCTTACTACGCACTCATAATTAATTATGCTAGGCACTGTGGAGGTTTCAGAAATATAAAACATGCCTCATCCTTAAAGAGGAGAGCCATGGAGTTAGAGAGACAAGATTAATGCTAGAAAGGAGATCAACAAGGGTTGGAAGGGTTAGAGAAAAGTTCAGGAGGTATTCAGGAGCCTTCAAGGATAACTAAAATTTGAATACAGGAAAAGCATTTAGGGAGGTGCCTGGGTGGCTCAGTCAGTTAAGCATCTGCCTTCGGCTCAGGTCATGATCCCAGGGTCCTGGGATCCAGCACCATCCCCCTTCTCCCCTATGTAGGGCTCTCTCTGCTCAGTGGGGAGTCTGCTTCTCCCTCCCCACTCATGTTCTCTCTCGCTATCTCTCTCTCTCAAATAAATAAATAAATAAAAATCTTTAAAATAAAATAAAGAAAGGCATTTAGGCAGGTTAAGATAAAAATGTGAAGGCAGAAATGAGTATGGCAATCACATGGGATTTACAAGGGGATTCCCTGATCCCTTTTTACCCCCCACTGGTCTTATTAGATCCATCTGATGGGAACAAGGTTAAAATTATTTGAGAGACTTTTGCCTCATCTACATGTACTTCCTATTGAAACAGAGAGACAAGGGAGCCTTTGAATGGGAGAACATTGATAGCTTGGTGGATTAGAAGTGTCTGTGCCTGGAGGGAAAAAAAAAAGTCAGAAGGATTTTAATTACAATACAGTGCATAAAGTGCTGTCATGGAAACACACAGTCCTCCAACAGGAAGATTCTAGGAAGACATGACTCCTTTTACTCAACTAGGTGAAAACACACACACACACATATCACAGATCTGGTTAAACTTGGCTGCCAATTATAAAGCCTATGAGAGTGCAGAACTCTCTGGGTGATGTCCAAGTTTTGCATCCTTCTCTCTGGCCCCATGTTCTCCCATCCGTATACTTCCTTGATTCCACATGGAGCCTTTTTATTGGCTTCCACCAAAAATCCACTCACACTCGAGCATTTCTTGAATTTATTACCTTGATTACAAATTTAAAGTGAGGAAGAGAGATTGCATTAAAGAGCATGAGACCTTCCATTATTCTAGTGGGTCCACCAATACCAGTCTCTTCTTTCCTCCCCTCCAAAAAGTGAGAGCTTGTCTAGCTCAAAAGAGTTCCATCCATATCCTTGGAATCTCATTCTATACCCCAAGCACTTTCCTAAACAGGATATTTACCCAACCAAGTGAACACCAGTGAATGTAATTTTCTCTATCTTATTAAAATTTCCCCTAAGTGAAGGAAAGAAGGGGACTGTTAGCAGTCTTTACAGCTTTTACCAACTTCTCCCCAACAGAAAAAGGAGAAGATATAGCACGTGGATTAACTAGCTCACAGGTCCTCTCCATACCACAGGTCTTCTTCACCCACAGCCTTTGTATCCCCCATTCTTCAGCTATGGCCTTAGAGAAATCCAGTCTCCAAAGATCCTGTTGGAATCCTCTTCTGGCTTTGCTTCTTCATTTACTTGAAGGGTCTCTCCCACTCAGCCCAACACACAAGGCCCATTCTGGCAGCAAAGGTCTCCAAAACACCAGAGTGAAGACTGTGCAGCACTATCAATACAGTCAACAACACAGGCTTAAGGGAACCTCATGAAGGGGGTGAAACTCCCAATCTAAATCCTGTTTTCCGTGGACTCTCTCTCTATAATCCCACACATCAGTCTAGGCAGGAAATCCAGTCTGTTTACTGATCTCTACAAAAATCTACTCACAACCAAACATTTTTTGAGTTTAGAACCTTTAGGAGGATTTGGGAACAGTTTCATGGGGAAAGACCACACCCCATCTTCCTCTATTCCTTCTCTCTCTCTCTCAGCCTCTGTCCCTCTGCCTGTCCATCTCTCTCTCCCCCCAGAAACTGTAGAAAAAAAGGAAAAGAATATGAAGGCAGAGAAAATAGGCCCCTTGAAGAGAAAACAAGGGCTCATGGTAAATTAGTGGAGGAAAGCCAAATCCCTCCAATGGAAGTGCATGGGGGAAAGACTTCTGATACAAATATTTTTAGCTAGAACCAGCAAAGGGAAATACATGATTGGTGACTGAACCTAATCCATTAGGCTAAACCATATGATACTACTAGTATTCAATTGTTTTTCTCCTGTGGAAATAACAATGCCATATGATTCAACCAAACCTAAATAACCAGGCAATTCAGTAGATGATTACTCAACTTGAGGAGGATGGTGGTAAATAATTGTTTGATACATGATTCATTTATTTATTTCCTGCCTAGTAGCTTTATGTTAATAAAAATACAACCACAGATTGAAGTTACCACTAAAACATAATAAGATCAACTGTTTGTATTTATTTCTTAACATCTTTAGTATTTATATTCATATATTCAAATGTACATTTTATAATAAATATGTATATATATTTATACATTTTGATTATGAAGTCAACTGTACTATATTACAATTTTATTAATAATGAAGCAAGTGGCTATTAGGATGGCCAGGTAACTTTTTCATTTTAATTTGTTTATATGTATTCTACAACGTATCCAAGTTCTATGGAATAGAACAGAAAAAACGCCACAGTTGTCATTCAGCAAAGGCCAGGGAATAAAATGACAAATGGGTCCAATGTTAGATTTTTTTCCCTCACCCTAAAATGAAATAATATCGGGGAGGAGAATTGCTAGAATTGGGTGTAGGAAAACTAGTATATGAAACCTATAATCAAGTAGAAACACAACTCTTATCAGAGGAAAATATCGCCCATGAAAGCGCAGACATTGTTATTCTTCAACATAGCTCACTAATGGAATGGGATTCTGTGCCAGTGAGTATAAAGTACAATAATACCATAACTATGTATATGGCTAGCTTGAGAATTTCTGTTTTGCAACTTTACTTGCTCCAAGAAATGATAAATTTAAGTTTAATAAATACACTAATTTTTGCTCTTTGTTTATTTCCTTTTAAAAGAAAAAGAAAGAACAGAAACTTCACAGTTGGGAATAGAAAATACCTTGTGGATATGGATTTTACTGCAAGCTATGCATCTGAGTTAAAGATGTTAATGCCGAATTCGCCCACCAAGATCAAAACTCCTACAAAACTCTTCCAGCTGCAGCATTTATGGCTCCAGGTTTTGTTTCAGAAAGTGAGGAATATGTTCCAGCATTATGATCTTATTTCTCTTTCTTGCCTGTTGTAAGCATAACCACAGTCTGCTCTGTTAATGCTATGGAAATGTTCAGTTGGCATTTTTTTTCCCACAACCATGGAAACACCTGCTTCCAAATTAATTTATAATCTATTTTACACCTATGGCTACAAGCCACATTCTTAGTTGTTGTGGGGTTTGTTTTTTTTTTAAGAATTTTGGTATAAAGCATATAAGAAAGTTTGTAATGTCTGCTTCTTCTCTTTTTTCCTCCTCATGACATAATGTTGGCTTTTACACATTTCATTTTATGTCCAGCTTTTTAAGATGTTAATAATATGTAAAGATATGTGATATGTTAAAATATACGTAAAGGGTTTTTTTCAGCCTTTCAAATCATATCCCAACACAGATATTACACACTACACATACTTTTCTTGAATCTTGGTCCCAACCTCTCTTTTTATTTGGCCAGAGTAACCATGCAGTAAAGTATATTTGGAGTTACTTTAACAAAGAAAGAAATCTGAATGTGCCCTCAATTTCACTAACTTCAAATAAGAATGATTCACTCCTGTAAAAATATTTATTTCCCCTTAGATGTTATGGTAAGGTAAAGGGAAGATGTATTTAATATATTCCAGATGATCCTATGGAAGGATTATTAAAATCAATTTAACTACTGTTTCCTTGACTTTACAGAACTCTAGATCTAAGACAATATTTAAGCTTTTTAAAATATTATACCGAGAATGGTATTGAGTTGATATATGTCAATATTTTTAATATACATTTAATATTAATTTAATATTTTTTAATATTTTATAAAACATTCCCTTTTCACAACAAAGGAAACAAAGAAAAACAAAAGTGAATTAACTTTAGTAACAGCAATACGTAGTCTGACAAAAAACATGCAACTAAAATCAATGACATTACATTGTCTTCAAACTTCTGTCATTATCAGATCATGAGCAGTGATGTTATGCTTACTATCTACAGAAAAAGCAAAAATAAAAAATGTTCAGCAAAAAAAAATAAAAAATAAAAATGTTTACTCTTTTTAGTCCTGAACTTTACAGAGAAAAGAGCAGAGAGGAAGGTGGGAATGGAAGCATTTGCTTTCAATAGCAAAACCTGAGCTTGCAAGTCAAGGATAATACTATTCAACTATTCCAGGTTTCCAAAGTGGAGGTGAGTCATAATTCATGAGCATCAAAACTAAAGATGATCGCTTGCTTCTTTCCATTACTGAAAGACGGTCTGTGTAACTTAAGGATGGAAACAAATATGCTTAGCTCTAAGGATTTCACGGGGCATTATTATAAGAGAAGAGATTTTTGTTGTAATCATGGCTATCATTTCCCTACAAGTTAACAAACCAACAAAGAAGCAGTAAATTAACTTCTTAAATTAGTGTCTCAGGGACTTTTTGCCAACATTAAATGGTATTTGTTTCTTTCTTATTAAATTTCCAGGCAGTCAAATACATACTAATTTATAAGAGATTACTGATGTTTAAGTTTTGGTAATGTGAAATGTAGGTCACAATCATTTAAAGTCTCCTGAATTATTTTGTTGTTGCTTCACCACTGTTTATCATACCAGCCTGCAAGTTCACACAAGAGTGTCAGCAGAGGATGCCTTTACAATTCACAGACTAAGACTCATAATTCAATCCCTCAGAGTCTCAGAGCATTCTTTGCTTCATTTGTCTACCTTAGTAAACTTTTAAATTAAAAGGAAAAAGATTCTAATGTGAAAGAAACAAATATTAGGTACATTAACAGTCTTGACTTTATAGGAAGGGATTAGTAACTTTACCTTGTAAAATGATGAGGGGCCATTGCCTAATTGGTAAGCCATTCCATTCAGACCACAGTATTAGTCACTTATTTGTTTACTTTTTGTTTCATGTATTATATTTGCTTCCTGGGTTTTCCCTGTCTGAAGGGCCTTCATGCCCTGCCACATTGGTGTTGTTCGTGCTAGAGTATAAAATGTCAAGATCAGGGGCTGCTGCAGCATAGAAGGATACAACACCTTTATACAGGCTGAATAGATACATTAGTAGTGAAATAAACACTTTTTTTTTTCCACAGAGAGAGGAGACACAGCAAGAGAGGAAACACAAGCAAGGGGAGTGGGAGAGGGAGAAGCAGGCTCCCCACTGAGCAGAGCCTGATGCAGGACTCAATCCCAGGACCCTGGGATTATGACCCAAGCCGAAGGCAGATGCTTAACAACTGAACCACCCAGGCACCCCAAAATAAACACTTCTACAAAGTCTTTAATACTCATAAGGCACTCATTATTTGGGGAATTGTCATTTTAATGGTTCATTTGGTGTTAAGAGAAAAATAAATTGAAAGAAGAACCACTCTTTTTGCCCAGAAATGAGAAGCCAAAGTAAAATTTACTTTATTTTTAATTAAAATTAAAATTTTAATTTTACTTTGGTTTCTCATTTCTGGGCAAAAAGAGTGGTTCTTCTTTCAAAAAGCAAGCTTCTAGATACTTGTAGAAATGGTCATAAGACATTACCAGAGGATGATTAAGGTTGTGAGTACAGAGCGCCTGGGTGGCTCAGTCATTAGCCGTCTGCCTTCAGCTCAGGTCATGATCTTGGGGTCCTGGGATCAAGCCCCACATCGGGCTCCCTGCTCAGCAGGAAGCCTGCTTCTCCCTCTCCCACTCCCTGTGCTTGTCTTCCCTCTCTCACCGTCTCTCTCTCTCTCTGTCAAAAAAACAAATAAAATCTTAAAAAAAAAAAAAAGACTGTGAGTATAGGAAGACATTATTGACAAGCTTATACCTTTCAGTTATCACCTATATAAGAACAATAAAAACATTGCCCCCAATATACATTCCCAATCCTAACATCCCTCAAGAATTATTTGCCTACATTTCTCAGAAAATAATGCCACTGATATGTCCAAAACCCATATTTCCCTGACAACTAGTTCTTTTTCCAATATCCCCACTTCAATTATCTATCATTGTAACCTTTTTACTACCCAAAACTAAGTCCCCCTTCCCTGCTTCATTCTTCTTTAAAGAACTTACCACCAGCTTATACGCTATGTATTTTACTTTTTACAATTTTTTAAAGCTTTTATTTATTTATTTGACAGAGAGAGAGATATCAAGTAGGCAGAGAGGCAGGCAGAGAGAGGATGAAGCAGGCTCCCTGCTGAGCAGAGAGCCCAATGTGGGGCTCGATCCGAGGACCCTGAGACCATGACCTGAGCCAAAGGCAGAGGCTTTAACCCACTGAGCCACCCAGGCGCCCCTACATTTTTATTCTGTATCTTCCTCCCTTGAATGTAAGCTCCGTAAAGTCAATAAGTTTTCAATTTTTTTTTCAGTGTTTTTTCACTGTATCCCATTATGAAGAATATATTACCTATCAATAAATAATCACGGAATAAGTGAAAAAAATAAGTTGATAAATGAAAGAATGAAGTCATAATTATCCAAAACCTCTAGACCAGCAAAATTGGAGTATTTGAATCTGATCTCACATCTGTCCTGAACATCTAATTCGTTGAAAGTCCTATGATTTGTCCTTTCAACATTCCCTCTCCACCAAGTCCAAACCCTAAATGCCTCACACACATGGATTTAAAACAAAAAGTTTCCAGGCTCCTTCCATTTCAATCACTTCCTCCAGAAGAATCTTTTTAAAACTCTAGTTTTCATCACTCTCCAGAATATATGTTATCCTTTGTAAACTTCATACAGCCTCCCTGGTGTAGCCGCTAAAACCCTCCTTAACATGACCCCACTTTACTGATACATTCTAATTCCCAGTCACTACTCACTCTTGTTTCTCTTCCTCTTAAGCTAAACTTCTGACTAGCCCCCTCTTAGATACAATGATCATTCACACCTCATGCCTTTACTTAGGCAAATTTCCACTGGCCAAAATGTCCTTCCTTCTCCTTATCTATGTAAATCCTATATATTTTTTGAGATCTGACTCCCAGCTACATTCCATTAAACTCTTTGAAACCTTCACCAACAACCACAGTTCATATTAATTCCTGCTTTGTCTGGTCTCCAGAAACATTGTCTGCACCTCACATTCCATCACTCTATTTGCCAGTGGTTTCATGGCTTCATCATGGCTCCCCATTAGATGGTGAAACAAAGTTGAACCATTCTCATGGCCAGCCTTAGATCAGTGCTTTATCCAACAGAAACAGAAATCCAAAACTCAAACATACACTTAAAAACACCTTAAATTTTTACTGAGATTTTTCAAAGAGACAGTAAATATTCTTAAGATCCTCTTTTCCATTGTTATCTCTTGAGTCTTCATAACAGTTGCTCATTAATCACTCTTCTCTCTCCCTCTCACTTATCTTCTCTACCCTTAAAACTCTAGTCCATACTCCTGCTTTACTTCTCTCGACATCCCTTACATCTAAATCTATTTTTCTTCCTGAATAGTTCTCTGGACTGTGTCTTGAATATCAATTTCGATGTTGGGGGCTCCTTCAAATAGTATACCCCAGACACTGATCAGAACAAAAATCCCAGTTCCTGGGACTGTTGAAGAAAAAAAATAATAATAAAAATTAAAAACTTCTTGTTCCTTCATAGACAGAGAAAGAGAGGAAAAGGCTAACAGTATCTGCCAAGTTAATTTTTTTCTTTTTGTCATACGTTCCACCTAGTTAAACCTTTGTGGTTATCTACAAATAAGGACATACTACTTGATCCCCCAAGGACATTTTCCATCAGATTCCAAATCTCTCTTACCTCTCCTACTCCCAAAAGGCTAGAACACTCATCTTAATAAGTAACCTTATTTTCAGGTGGACTGAGTCAGACAGAGGACTCTGTCCTAAAGCTCCAGCTACATTCCCTCCACAAGCAGCACAGCAACAATTTCTATGCCCCTGACTCCCACACCACGTGTGAGAGCACATCAGATGAGTGCCTTGCTCCACATCAGCCTTTCCCTCCAGATGCTTTACCCTCTGCTGAAGAGAGATAATCTGGACACACAGCTGTTTTTCTCAAAGATCAATGACACTATTGCATCTGTGGACAAAATACGTCATGATGTGACAGTGAACAGCCTCAGTGCCATACAGCATTGCACAACCCAACCCCTGGAGACAACCACAGGTGGAAATATCCACAATAGATTGGAGAAGGGAAGAAAATGGTAGGCACAATGCGGCAAATGGAAGGGCAGTGTCAAATGCAAGATGATTTTCATGATTACATAGGGGATGCCCCCAATTTCCATAATAACTGGGGACAGGGGACTTTGGAAGAACTAAGATAAGTCAATAGAAGCCTTTTAAGTACAGAACTAAGAATATAATACTGTTTATATGATTAATACTTTACTCCTTAGCTCTGCAACTGGGAAAACAGACCCTTCTATTCTCTGGAGAGACAAAGATGATAACTAAGACAAAATATCATGTGATATGGCGTCTATAGATTAGTGGGCAGAAAAATAAAGAAATACAAATGGGGGCACCTGGGTGGCTCAGTTGGTTAAGCATCTGCCTTCGGTTCAGGTCCTGATCCCAGGGTTCTGGGATTGAGCCCTATATCCAGCTCTCTGCTCAGCAGGAAGCCTGCATCTCCCTCCCTCTGCCTGCCACTCCCCCTGCTTGTGCGGACGCTCTCTCTCTGTCTCTCTCTCTCTGTCAAATAAGTTATTAAATATTAGGAAGGAAGGCAGGAAGAAAGGAAGGAAGTGTATCCAGTACTCTGATAGAGTATGGACAATGAAAGAACAGTAAATCCTCCCCAGGGGACAAGAGGAGATCAGACAAAGTATCCCAAGACAATGGTTCTTAAATTTAGCCCTGAAAAATATACAGGAGTTTGTCAGGTAGATGTGAGTAGAGGTGAGGAACAGAAGGGGCACTCTAGTCATGACAAAGAAATATGAGGATGTCTTAGGTTTGGGGAACCACAAATATCACCTATGTATGATTGTTCCAAGGAGTGAACCTACCATTAGACAGTATTATCAATAAGGGCAAAGTACAACCTTATTCACCATATTTCCAAGAGATCCCCTGGCATATAGTAAGTGTTCCATAACTTTTTATTAAATTAATAAGCTCTCAAAGCATAGTAGAGGAGTCCCAAATTATGAAGGATTTTTTTATATGTTGTGCTACAACTTGATCCTCTGTAGGGTGGGTACCCTGAGGAATTTAAGGCAAGAGAATGACCTGACTAAATTGGGTTTTAGAAAATAACCCTGGCAGCTCTGCAGAAGATGGACTAAAGGGGAATGAGAAAGATAGTAGAGAGATCAGGTTGGAAGTAGCTGCAAAAAACGATGACACCTGAACCAGAGCATAGCCAAGGGCTGAAGGGGAAAATTGGGAGAATCTTCGGGAAACAGAACTATAGTGCCACATGATTATTTAGTTGGGGATGGGGCAGAAGAGGCAGCATAGACTAGCTCCCAGATGTTTGACACCCACCACTAGGAAAATACTGCTGCAGTTCAACAATATAAGAAATATGAACAAGAATCCTCTATGAAACTATTTATTAAAAACACATTCTCGGGGGGGAGACAAGATGGCGGGGAACTAGGAGGATGCTCTGGTTCAACCTGTCCCCTAAAGCGAGCTGATTACCTACCAAGGAACTCCGATCACTCATGAAATCAGCCTGAGATCAAAATTCTACTCGTCAGGATCTCTACGGGGGCAGAAGACGCCAGTGGGATGTCAGGATCTCTACGGAGGGCAGAAGACGCCAGAGGGCAGTCTTTTTTGTTTGTCTGTATTTGTTTGTATACTCCACAAACCTTACCTTGGGGCCCATTTGGGCTGAGCCTTCTCTTTTATCCTTCTTTTTCCTCTCTCTCTCTCTCTCTTTCTCTCTTTCTTTTTTTCTTTCTTTCATTTGGGTGGGGAATCTTGATTGCTCAGAAGCATTCCAGGGTGCACCTTCACTGCACCAAGGTCGATACATCCAGCTACAACCATTCGGCCAACTCTCACCAAAATGACTAGGAGAAGGAATGCCCAACAGAAGAAAAATTCAGAGGATGGGCCCTCTGCAACAGAACTAATGGCTACCGACATAGACATTATGTCGGAAAGGGATTTCAGGCTAACAATTATCCAGGCAATAGCTAGGTTGGAGAAAACCATGGACGACCAAATGGAATTGATTAGGGCAGAACTGAGAGCCACCAGGGATGATGTTCACAATTTTAGGGCAGAACTGAAAGCCACCAGGGATGATGTTCACAAGGCTCTCAATGAATTCCAATCTAATCTAAATTCTCTAAAAGCTAGGGTAACTGAGACAGAAGATAGAATTAGTGATCTGG
>PISX010019164.1:0-38793 GCA_004024625.1 Mellivora capensis
CATACAAATGGCTATCAGACACATGAAAAAATGTTCATCATCACTAGCCATCAGGGAGATTCAAATTAAAACCACATTGAGATACCACCTCACACCAGTTAGAATGGCCAAAATTAGCAAGACAGGAAACAACGTGTGTTGGAGAGGATGTGGAGAAAGGGGAACCCTCTTACACTGCTGGTGGGAATGCAAGTTGGTGTAGCCACTCTGGAGAACAGTGTGGAGATTCCTCAAGAAGTTAAAAACAGAGCTTCCCTATGACCCTGCAATTGCACTACTGTGTATTTACTCCACAGATACAGATGTGGTGAAAAGAAGGGCTATCTGTACCCCAATGTTTATAGCAGCAATGGCCATGGTTGCCAAACTGTGGAAAGAACCAAGATGCCCTTCAATGGATGAATGGATAAGGAAGATGTGGTCCACATACACTATGGAGTATTATGCCTCCATCAGAAAGTATGAATACCCAACTTTTGTAGCAACATGGATGGGACTGGAAGAGATTATGCTGAGTGAAATAAGTCAAGCAGAGAAAGTCAATTTTCATATGGTTTCACTTATTTGTGGAGCATAACAAATAATACGGAGTACATGGGGAGGTGGAGAGGAGAAGGGAGTTGAGGGAAATTGGAGGGGGAGATGAACCATGAGAGACTATGGACTCTGAAAAACAATCTGAGGGTTTTGAAGGGGCGGGGGGTGGGAGGTTGGGGGAGCCAGGTGGTGGGTATTATGGAGGGCACGCATTGCATGGAGCACTGGGTGTGGTGCAAAAACTATGAATTCTGTTATGCTGAAAAGAAATGAAATTTTAAAAAAAAGAAAAAATTTGTGTGAACCAAACCAATTCTCGAAAATTTTTTCTAGAAAAACATCTTATAGCATGTGAATGAACAATTTTATAACAGCACTGGATATACCATTGATAGATATAGAGCCTGGTGGACTTTTCTTAATCCCACATGGAAGAAAATATTTTTCTTCACATCCAATTGTTCCACTACCAATCCCTTTTGATATCACTGATATAAGAGAGAGAGTCACAAAGCTATCTTTAAAGCAGGGCACCTGGGTAGCTCAGTTGGTTAAGCATCTGCCTTTGGCTCAGATCAGGTTTCCAGGGTCCTGGGAATTGAGCCTCACATCCTGCTCCCTGCCCAGCAGGGAGTCTGCTTCTCCCTCTCCATTTGCCTCTCTTCCAGCTCATGCTTTCTCTCTCACTCTCTCAAATAAATAAAAAAGCTTCAATTAGCCTATTAATTCACTAGATCCATATAGTTTTGTAGAATTAGTGGAACTAAAGTAGATATAGTATCTCTTCCTACCTGTCCATCATTATTCCCATTATATTCATCTATTTTATTCATTCTTAATGTTTACTATATATTTTCATTGAATAGGAAAATCAAAACACTGTCAGTTTCACCAAATTATATAATATAAACCACATACATATGTAATTCTATGTTTTTAAACAGACTTTTAAAAAAGTCTGAGTAGAGGTGGGGGACAGAGGGAGAGGGAGAGAGAATCTTAATCGGTCTCCATACCCAGTATTGAGCCTGACACAGAGCTCAATTTTACAACCCTGATATCATGACCTGAGCCAAAATCAAAAGTCAGACATTTAACTGACTGAGCCACCCAGGGACCCCTATCATTCAAAACTGTTTGTGTTTTAATTTCTGAACTTTAGAGGCAAAAACACTAAATGTCTTTTATATATGTAGTTGACATTTCTTCTAGCTAGCATATGATCTGATTGTTTTTCCAGTAGAAAAAGCAGATTTACATAGATCAATCTAATCTCTAGCACTTCATTACCAAAAACGGACTTTTTTCTGAAAAGATTGACCCCATTTCTGGGGAAAAGGAAGAAATCACACAAATCAACTAAGTGTTATGAAAAAGCACCAGAAATAGCTTTATTCCAAACTTTCACTATAACAGAGTAATTGAGGTCCCATGATTTTTAATTATTCATGGATTCTTCCTCATTTATTCTTATTCCTGGAATTCCACTAGGAGAACCAGACCTGAAACTGCATAACAAACTCTTGCTTTGCAGGAAATATTTTTTTAAACCCCACTTAAAGTCTAGAATTGCTCCAGTATGTTCACCACAAGGCAAACATGATAGTTTAAGTCATTCAAAATTAAATAAAACTAAGAATTCAGTTGCACAAGCTGCATGTCATGTGCTCCATAGTCATATGTGACTAGTGGTAACTATATAGGATAGTACAAATTATTAACATTACATCATTACTGATAATCCTATTTTATACTGCTGCTCTATAGCAAGATAAAGTAGTTTTGTAGTTGTCATGACTCGTACACTCATTAGAGATTTCTTTTTCTTCATAACAGCTAATAAATGTGTTCTAAAATAAAACAGAATATACATCCAATACCTACCTAGAGGTAAGCTTATCCTGGTACAGACAGGGATAGAAATTAAGAAATGTTAAGTTCAGAATTTAATTTGAAAATCTAATGCCTATTTAATAAAAATAAAAACTTTCACATACTTTTTGAGGTATATTCTATTTCTTAAAAATAGCCATGAGTTGACATTCAAATGCCTTATGGATGGAATCAAAATAGAATAAATGCATTAAAGGACTACTAATCATATGTATTCTCCTCTAAGGCCTCTTGTTTCTTTAAACATAAAATAGTCTCACTGAAATATACACCATTTTATCATCTTAGCATGGCAAAGCAGAAACAAAAACAGTCAGTTCCATCCCAGTAACTTATTGGAATGCCTAAGTGAAGACTGATTATTTAGTTGAAAAGCAATCAGCACTCTAAGTTAACCAGATTTTCTAAAGCCTTATTATAAACACTAATATTTAAGAAGTTTTCTGTTTTGACCACCAGTTTAAGGCAATTGTTTGCCCCTTTATTCAGTTCCCTTTTTCTATAGGGAAGTATGAAAAATTAATCCATGCCTCATACAGATGCCTAAAAATCTTTGGATATGATTGTTTTCTGTTAATTAGACATTCTAGAGGAATACTTCCTGAGATCTTTAATATTCAACAATGTGGTTATCACTACTGCAAGCTCATTTCCTTAGTTTTGAAATATGAAAAAGGGCCATAATATCTTCTCCATGTGATTATTTGGGGTTATTAAATTAATACTCCATCAATTGAAAACAAAGTGAAGCAAATGATAGCATCTCTCACTTGGTAATTATCTTATTTTAGCCTGGGATAGTGGAAATATGAATTATGTATCATAGATCTTCAAGAATATTTTTAATAACTAAAAAAGTTAATAAATTTGAATGATACCAATGTTACAAAAATGATATAGTGACTATAATATCATATTAACACTTATAAGAAGTGTGGTACAAAGTTTATAGTGCAAGTAAATGCTAGGTATAGTCAGTGAATGTGATATGTACACTGAAGTTGTCAGTAATAATATACTTGGGAACTGCAGAATTCATGGCATATTTCCATGTGAAGAAAAGATTACAAGAGTATCTACCCATGTAGCATTTGGGAGTAGAAGCTACAGTGTACATCTTTTATATTGTAAAATACAGGTTAAGTATGGTTGTAGACATGCAAATTCTTTAATGTTCAATAGAAATTCTATTGTCTTTCTTCCCACGATGTGGAAAAATTAGTTTTGCTTTCATTTACATATTTATTTCAGTATTCCTGATCTATAAATGTATGCATCCTTTCAATTATCCTTTGAAATAATTTCAAAATCTGTCTGGTTCTTCCATAAGGTAAAATCTTTAACACATGTTTACTTTTAATATCTGTATGAAAGGCAGTTTTTTCTTTTTTTTTTAATTTTTTTTAAAATTTATTTGTCAGAGAGAGAGGGAGAGAGAGCGAGCGAGCACAGGCAGACAGAGTGGCAGGCAGAGGCAGAGGGAGAAGCAGGCTCCCTGCCGAGCAATGAGCCCGATGTGGGACTTGATCCCAGGATGCTGGGATCATGACCTGAGCCGAAGGCAGCCGCTCAACCAACTGAGCCACCCAGGCGTCCCAACAGTTTTTTCTTTTAAATTATCTTTATAGTAATCACTCTTATAATCAGTATCCTTCTACTGAGATTCCTTTTCTGTGTGAAATGGATAGTAGAGAATTCTCAGTGCCTTGTAGTACCCAAGATGAAATCTGCTTCTTTCTTTCCTTTGGTGTCATAAACAAAGAGTTAGTCAGAGAACTGCTTTATCTCTTCACACGCCGCCTCCTCATCTGCTGGCGGAAATCAACACAATTTTTCACTAACTATATATTATAAATAAGAGTGTGTGGTCTGCATTCATTAAGTATACAAGAAGAAATGAATAAAGATGAGTGGTTCTTTATTTGGGAGTCCCAGATACTTTCTGGGGAGTATTAGAAGTTGGAATTGGATGTCAAGATCACGAATTCCTTTATCATAACGGTTGTTGCCTAAAAAACTTAGAAAGGCTTTCCATTTCTTATTACTTGATAAGACTTATTAGAATAATGAGAAAGTCTCCAGCTATGTCATCACCAGTAAATACAGTAGTCTCCCCACTTATCCATGAGGGGTAAGTTCCAAAACCTCTAGTGGATGCCTAAAACCATGTATAGCACCAAACCCTATACATACTATGTGTTTTTTTTTTCCCTGTACATGTATACTTATGATAAAGTTAATTTGTGAATTAGGCAGTTAGGTATTTGTAATAACAATAAAATAGGATAATTATAAATATGTGCTATAATACAAGTTATGTAAATGTGGTCTTAACATATTTTACTGTACTCAACCTTCTTATTGTGATGATGTGAGATGATGAAATGCCTGTATGTTGAGATAAAGTGAGGGGATGTCATAGGCATTGTGACATAGCATTGGGCCATTACTGACTTTCTGATACATCAGGAGGAGAATCATCTGCTTCTGAACCATGGTTTACTGCAGGTAATTGAAATTGTAGAAAACAAAACCATGGATAAAGGGGATACTGTTATACTTCAAATGTAATATTGAACAAATTTATCAAAATATCTGACTTCTTGTAGATATTAGGTACATTTAGATAAATTAGAGATGTCAAAAAAATAAAAATAAATTAGAGACTTCTATATACTAAGTACTTGTATTATGGTAAATGTTCTAAATACATGGGTTGTAACCATAAGCAAAACAAAACAAAACAAATTCCCAAAATATAAATAAATATATTGTAATATAAAATCAAGTAATGCTAACTGTTAAAAGGAAAAAATAGGCTTATGTGTGTAGGAGAGATATTAAAATCAGATAATTAAGGAAGTCAATGAAAACATGAAATTTATATAGAATTCAAATGAAAAGACTTGAATTACTTAATAAGAAGATTCAGTGCAACTGCTGACTAAGTGTTTCCTGACTTTATTAGCTCACAAGGGGAAAAAACATATTAAAAATGACACAAAGAACCAATTTTAGTCATGCATGATGGCACTGAACTAAACCAACTGCCAGCCTCCCATTGATTTCAAAGGATCTTTATGCTCAGATCAGCTCTGCAGAGATACAAAGCAAAGTGAGAAACTGACTCAGAGATACTTGACATCCAATATGCTTGATTCAGTTTTTCTAATACAGATGAACATAGCATTCTCTCAGGTTAAAAAAAAAATGGAGAATTTTCTGTATGGCTCTATTGAACTTGAAGTTATTTTTACAAGTATTCCCTCTGATGATATTTCTTATAAATAATTAGATAATTCTTATTTTTCTTCTAATAAAGTATTACTAAAAACTTTCATGGAAAATAGAAGAACTCAATATCACATATTTTGAAAAAAATATTTCCATCTGCTAAGAAAAGAAACCACTGGTTTATGAACCTAAGGGATATAATCGGAGATATTTTTTATTATTGGGAAATGTAAAAAAAATCCATGTGGGTAGTTAGATATAATTCAGAAATTCTTTATTTGTGTATGTGTGTTTTTATAGTAAGTCTGACTGTGACGGATAGCTGACTGTAGAAATGTTATCCCACTAGATGACACAAATATTGTATGAAAATTCAACTTAATCCTCAAAGTCTATAAAAAGTCTCAGCATAAGTCTTTCATTAAAAAAAAAAGTTAAATTTTAGTCTCCATCCTTAGGTATTCTTCACATTACTTGCAGAGCCCTTACTCAAAGAAACATAGTAGGGATTAAATAAATAGATAGATGTATATATATATAAATGTCATGTTTCCATGTCTCCTAAGAAAGGGATAGAATCTTCTTAGGTGGTAGATTTCAAAAGATGCTGAAAGGTGTTTTATTTTGTCCTCAGCCCACAGTTATCATATATACAGGCATATCTCATTTTATTGTACTTTGCTTTATTGTGTTTCACAGATACTGCAGGTTTCCTTTTAAGCTGAATGTGGCAACCTTGCACCTCTCAATGTGCAATTCTTTCAGTGCTATTTTTCAACATTTGCTCACTTTGTGTCTCTGTGTCACATTCTGGTAATTCTTGCAATATATGAAATTTCTTCATTATTATATTTATTATGATCTGTGATGAGTTATCTTTAATGTTACTGTTGTAATTATTTTCGGGCCCTACAAACCTCACCCATATAAGATGGCATACTTAATCAATGAATGTCATTCATTCTGACTGTTCTGACTGTTCCACCAATTCGCTGCTCCCCAGTTTTTCTCTCTCTCTCCACAGGTCTTCCTATTCCCTAAGAAACAACAATATTGAAATTGAGCCAATTATTATCCCTACAATGGCCTCTAAGTGTTCAAGTGAAAGGATGAGTCACATACCTTACACTTAAAGTCAAAAGCTAGAAATGATTAAGTTTAGAGTCAGGCATGTCAAAAGCCAAGATAATGCCAAATCTAGGCCTCTTATACCAAACATTACCCAAGTTGTGACTATCAAAGGAATATTGAAGGAAACTAAAAATGTTACTCCCCTGAATGCATAAATAATACGAAAGCAAAACAGCCTTATTGCTGATATGGAGAAAGCTTTAGAGGTTTGGATAGAAGATCAAGTCAACTACAACTTTCCCTTAAACTACAACCTACTCCAGAGCAAGGACCTAAATCTCTTCAGTTCTATGAAGGCTGAAAGAAGTGAGGAAGCTGAATTGAATAAAAGTTAGAAGCTAGCAGAGAGTGGTTCATAAGGCTTAAGGAAAGAAGCAATATTTATACCATAAAAGTACAAGTACAAAAGCACAAGATGAAGCTTCTGCAGAAGCTGCAGCAATTATCTAGAACATCTAGCTAAGATTATTAATTAAGGTGGTTACAGTAAACAGATTTTCATTAGACACAAAATAATATTTTTTTAAAGATTTATTTATTTTAGAGAGAGAGGACATGTGTACACGCACAAGGGACGGGAGGTGGGGGGGCAGAAGGAGAGAAGCCGGCTCCCCTTGCTGAACACAGAGCCCAAAGCAGGGCTCAATCCCATGATCTTGAGATCAAGACCTGAGCTGAAATCAAGAGTTGGACACTTAAGGGATTGAACCACCCAGGTGCCCCCAAAATAAAACTTTTGGAAGAAGATACCATGCAGGACTTTCATAGCTAGAGAGGAGAAGTCAATGCCTGGTTTCAAAGGATGGGCTGACTCTCTTGTTAGGGGCTATTGTAGCTGATGACTTTAAGTTGAAGTCAATGCTCATTGACCATTCTGAAAACTGCAAAGGTCCTTAAGAATTATGTTAAATCTACTTTGTTTCTGCTCTACAAATGAAACAACAAATCCTGGGTGACAGCAAGTCTGCTTATACCATGGCTTTACTGACTTTTTTAAGTCTAATGTTGAGATCTACTGCAGAAAGAGATTCCTTTCAAAATATTACTGCTCACTGGCAATGCACCTGATCACCTAAAAGCTCTGATGGAAATGTCCAACAAGACTAATGTTTTCACAACTGCTAACACAATATCCATTCTGTACCTCATGGATCAAGAAGTAATTTTGGCTTTCAAACCTATTTATGTAAGAAAAAACATTTTATAAGGCTATAGTTGCCATAGATAGTGATTCCTTTGATGGCAAAATAAATTGAAAACTCTGGAAAGGATTCACCACTACAGATGCCAGTAAGAACATCCAAAATATCATCACTCACAGGAGTTTGGAAGAAATTCATTCCAACCCTCATGGATGACTGAGGTGCTTTGAGGGGTTCAAGATTTCAGGGGAGGAAGTAATTGCAATTGTGGTAGAAATAGCAAGATAACTAGAAATAGAAGTGGAACCTGAAGATGTGACTACATTTTCTGTAATCTCTTAATAAAATTTTAATGGATAAGAAGCTGCTTCCTATGAAAGAGCAAAGGAAGTGGTTGCTTGAGATGGAATCTATTCCTGGTGAAGATATTGTGAATATTATTGAAATGTCAACAAAGGATACAGAATATTACATAAACTTAGTTGATAAAGTAGTGGCAGGTTTTGAGAAGAGCAACTCCAATTTGAAAAGAAGTTCTATCATGGATAAATGGTATCAAGCAACAACACATGCTACAGAGAAGTCATTTGTGAAAGGCAAAATGTATTGCTGTCTTATATTAAGAATTTGCCACAGCCACCCCGATCCTCATCAACCACTACCCTGATTTGTCAGCAGCCATCAACATTGATGAAAGACCCTCCACTATCAAAAAGTATTATAACTCACTGAAAGCTCAAATGATGGTTGGCATTTTTTAGCTATAAAGTATTTATTAAGTAAGGTATGCACATTGTTTTTTTTTAGATATGTGCTTTTGCATACTTAATAGGTTATAATATAATGTAAGTACAACTTTTATATATGTTAGGAAGCCAAAAAAATGTGTCTCACTTTGTCTTGACAAAAATATTTGTCTTGCTGTGGTTTGGAACCAACCCACAATATTTCTTTCCAAGGTATGCCTGTACTATATTTGTTGCTTTAAGTCCTTCTAGTTTTAAGCTTAATTTATGTCTTCATATGCTGTTGTCTAATTTGTTTGTAAATGGGCCTTGAAAGAACTTATTACAAATAAAGATTCTTATTGTTTGGGACCTAGGATATCAGAAACATGCTATCAGAATCTTTTATTCAATGCATGAATAGAGAAATTAAACTTAATTTTTAATAATTCATAGTTAATGCATAGATATATAATTAATAATTAACACAATAAAAATACTAAAAGTTGGAATGGTAAATATTTTGCAATTACAAATATTATAAGATTTAACAGATAACTTTAGTGCATAGACGTACACCCATATATGTCCATCTGATATAGATGTATTGTCAAACATTCTTTCAGTCATATTTTTTATCTTATCTATTACAATCTTTTCTTTCAGTGTTCAGTATACTTTCCTAAAATAATAGTTTGTATTTTTAAAAATTGACAGTTTTTTTACCAGAAGAATTTTATTCTTCGCAAAAATGAAGGGAATATTTTCTGTCTTGATCTATCTTTAAACAGAAATCCTACTGATTTTGTGATGAGCTTCAAGGACAACAGAGCAAGATGAAACAAGCCTAGTGCTATTGAGATCTGCCAGGCTGCAGGCGTGATTTGGTATATCACTGTGGTGTCTTAAAAGAGATAATTAATATATAGTGTTTGGGAAATTAATACTATGCATCCTGTGCTATCCTCATAGTAATATTTTTCATCAGTGACTTTCTGAGACAAAATTATGATGACTTGCCCCTTTTTTTAATGATAAAACTCACTTTTGTGAACGCATGTAAGGAATTAACAGAAATCAAGACAACAGTTATGTCTGTTGATTAATTCATTGCATTATTTGGAATTCTCTTATTAACTTGGAAGTGTAGTTGTATTCATTTAAAAATCTATTTATTCAAGGTGCCTGGATTTTTCAGTTGGTTAAGCATCCATCTCTTGATCTCAGGGTCATGAGCTCAAACCCCACATTGGGCTCCATACTGAGCATGGGTCCTACTTAAAAAAATAAATAAGTATCTATTTATTCAATCAACTTTTCTGTAAAATGAACAAGGCTCCTTTATATTGGACTCAACGTGGAAGATAAGAGGATAATTTAGACATGGTTTATTCTCTATGGAAGTTCAAAACTTGACAAGGAGGGGAAAAAACAAAACCTGGTAACTATATAAAGTAAGGTTGATCAATAGAGCTTTGTGCAACAATAGAGTGATTTGGTATCTGTGATATTATAGTAGCCACTGGACATATATGGCTATTGACCACATGAAATTAGCTAGATGATAGATAAAGTGATACTTAAAATGTATTTAATTTTAACTAATTTAAAATAAATAGCCACAGATGTCTAGATGATATCATATTGGACAGCACAGATATAAGGTAAGACATTTTATGTATTACATATCAGGGAATAAATATACATTATGTATCTTAAAAATCCTGATTTTTGCATATCTTCCTTCTTTGGACGTAGTACTTTTTGAAAAGATGGAATTATATTTGAGAATGAGACAGAAAATAAAGAAGTTTTCATCTAGAAGAGTGAAACAAAATATATACTCTCTCTGGTGGTGATAATTGCTATGAACAAAAAGGCAAAAGCAAGGTAAGGTAATAAAACCTCTCTGCAAGTACTCTTCATAGATGTGGAGACATTAATGCTTTTATAATAGAGTGACATGTGAGTGCAGATTTCAGCAAAATGAGAGGAAGGAGCCAGTTAATATTCAAAGAAAAATATTTCAGAGAAGGTGTCATAATGACAGATACAAAGACCCTGTGGCAGACACACTCTAAGGAGGGTCCCAGGATTCTCAGCTCTTGATATCCATGCCTGCGTAATTTTGCATGTGGGCAGAAACAGTGACTTGCTTTTAATTGATGGAATAATGCAATGGTGATTAGATGTCACGTCTCCAATTACATTGCAAAAGATTGCAATATCTCTCTTGCTAGAAGACTGTGTCTCTAGCTGCAGATAAAACAAGTAGCCATTTTAAGAGGCCAATGTGGCCAGAAACTGAGGACAACTTCCTGACAACAACTAGCTGTGAAATAAGAGTGAGGGCAGCCTCTGGCTACAGCTAGCAAGAAATGAGTCCTTGGGCCAATAGGCCTCAAAAAGTAATTCCTACCAACATCTGAGTTTTGGCTCATATCCTCCCAAATCAAGCCTTAGATGAGACTGCCACCCCAAGTGATATATTGATTACACCCTTGTGGAGCTTGCAAAAGACCACCCAATTAGGTTATGCCTGAACTTCTGACCTACAGAGACCCAGATGTTCAATGCGTGTTTTATACTGCTGTACCTATGGTGATGTTGTTATGTTAACATAGACCTTAAGGAAGAAGCACATTTTGCATGTTCTAAAATGCAAAGTGGTAGTTAATGGGGTCAAAGAGGAAGGAAAATATCATTTAGAGTCTGGAAATTAATTTGATATTTTTAAAAATTTGACTAAGAATAAAATTATAGCCAGAGTTTCTGGGTGGCACAGTTGGTTAAGCATCAGCCTCTTGGTTTTGGCTCAGGTTGTGATCTTGGGGTCATGGGATTAAAAGCCCCACATTGGGATCTCTATGCTCAGTGAAGAGTCTGCTTGAGATTCTCTCTTTCTCTCCCTCTGCCTCTTATTCTCTCTCTCTCTCTCTCTCTTAAATAAATCTAAAGAAATATAAAATCATAGCCATTTGGAGTGTTTCATTTAGAATCTTATCATACTGTGCATTGAGAAATATCTATGTAAATACTAGGTGAAGAAAAACCATAGGGGGTAAGACAAAGTAATAAGTAGACCTATTAGTTGGCCATTGGGATAATTTGGATGAGAAATGAAGATGGGCTGACCTGGGGTGATAGCAGTGAAAGTGCTAGAAAGTGAAAGAATTCCAGATATGTCTGAAAATGTGGCACAAAGGATTTGCTATTACTAGTGATTTGAAAGGAAGATTATGAATAAAAGAAAGATTATAATTACACTAAGATTTTTGGCTTTCTAGGTTTGTATATGCATTTTCATGGAATACATTTTTTGTGATTTTTATAAAGCAGTCATCTAAAAGTTGTACTTGGATTATTTTAATTCAATTGCACAAAAATCTAACTGCCTTACAGTATGTCAGAGTAAGGTAAATGGCTCATTACATATACAAATAAGTATAAAGTGGGCAAGCCTACTAAAATCTACTGACCTCAGGCATTAACTTTTTTTTTTTTTGCTTTTTTGTTGTTTTAATGGTGTTTACGAATATGAACTCAATGGATTTAAACCAGAGTAAAAGGAATAAATAACAGAAAAATGACTATGTATTAAGGGCTTATCACTGAGGAAGAAAACAACTTTAACAAACATTAGGTTTTTATTTACTCATAAATTTATTAAATTTTTTCAAATAAATGATGAAACACCTTCCGTTGTCTGTTAAAATACCTACATAGCTATTTTAGCTTTATATTTTAAAATAAAGCCAGTAACAAAATTTAAAGAGGTCATAACTGACCTCATTATTCACTTCTTTCCTTTTTTGAGTGTAGTTGACCCATGAAATCACATTAGTTTCTGGTGTAAACATAGTAATTCAACAACTCCATACATTATGCTATGCTCATCACATCTGTAGCTACCATTTGTCACCATGCAATACTACAGGATATCATTGGCTCTATTCCCTATGCTGTACATTTTATTCCCATGACTTACTCATTAAATAACTAGAATCCTGTACCTTCCTCTCCTCCTTACCAATTGTACCCATTCCCTATACCCCTTCTCCTGGCAACTGGCAGTTTGTTTTATGTATTTATAGCCCTAATTCTGCATTTTGTCTTTTTATTCATTTGTTGTGTTTTTTAGATTCAATATAAGTGAAATCATACAGTATTTGTTTTTCCATGTCTGACTTATTTTACTTAGCATAATTTCCCCTAGATTCATCCATGTTGTCCAAAATGACAAGATCATATCCTTTCTATTCATGAGTAATATTTCATTGTATATATACATACCACATGCTCTTTATCCATTCATCTATCAGTGGGAACTTCAGCTATTTCCATAGCTTGGCAATTGTAAATAATGATGCTGTAAATGTAGGGATGCATAGATCTATTCTAATTTTGTTTTCTTTGGATAAATACCCAGTAGTAGAATTATTCAATTATACGGTACTTATATTTTTAATTTTTTGTGGAACCACCATACTGTTTTCCACAAGATATAGTTAAAAAAGCAAGCAAACAAACAAACAAAAAAACTAGAAATGAAGACAGTCTGCTACTGACACAAAAATAGACAGTTAGATCAATGGGATGGAATAGAGACCCCAAGAATAAACCCAATGATTATGTGGTCAGTTAGTCAATGACAAAGGAGACAAGAATATAGAATAGGGAAAGGACAGTATCATGATTCACTTTTTGTAAAAACAACAAAATACAGATCATATCTACACTCATATCTACAAATATATAAATACGAAAAATATTTTTAAAGTGTTTGATCCCAGATATATAATGGGCTTATATTTTTGGCTCTATTTATATAATATTGTGTTATTTTTGTTCATCTTTCTATTTTCCTCCAAACATAGAATATGTGCAAAATTTTCAGCAATAGAAAACAAGATAATTAGAACAATTACATAATTAGAACATTAGATAAAATAATCTTTATAAAATAAATGAAATCATATCCTTCTAAACAGGCATATTTGAAACCACTCTTCTTTGGGTCATTTCAGCCCTTTGATCTCAAGAAAGGAGATAAAGTATAACACTAACCTAATAATAACTTATGAATACCATACATATGACAAGTCTTTTCATCATCCAAAGTCATTTGTTTTATGAACTCCTCTTTAGATCCTTCGGCTCAGTACATCTTCAGAAATCCTAAGTACATTACAATAGAACAAAATACAATAATATCTACAAAATAATTATATGTGTGTGTATAACAAATTTTCCATAAATTTATTTCTTGAATGAATATATAACATTTTCCTCTTTGATTCATTTAGCACAGTAACAGCTTCAACTCATACATTATTGTAGGATAGTTATTATTTAATAAAGGTTAAGTACACTGGAAGTGAAGCATAAAATTGTTTGTAGTACTGACCTTTGAAGATTAGTAGCTCTTTAATATGGTCACATCTTCAGAGAATCATAGTAACATTTCTACCTACAGTATCTCAGCAACAAGGATATTCATTGGCCTGGAAATGTTGTGATGGTTAGATCCCTAAATCACCTGGCTGTGGATATAAACACATTACTGATTAGTGTAGTATGTTGTATGAGGTTGCAGTGGAGGGATGAATTAGACGAAATCAGAAACATACATGTGCCCTTTCTAGATAAAAAAAAAATGTAATAGACTAAATTACTTGTAAAGCATATTTCATGGTATTTTGAAAGGCATTATAAGTTTTACAGAAATAATTCAAATAACGTCTTTCTAAAAATAATTTTTAAAAAGGGTAATGAGCTGTGTCCCATTCTACATTTCAGGATCTTTTGAATACAATGTTGCAGTGAAAATTACATTTCATTTCTCTACCAATATATGAAATATTTTCAAACAATTACTTGTATATAATATTTTTCTTTATATCTATTTCCTTTTTATTTTTAAATATGATTGTATATGATGCTAATAGAAAATCAAGAATTATAGTTACTAAATCTGGAACACTAGCATCACTTCTATTTCTCCTTCAAACATGAACTTACAGGGAAGTCATAGCCACTTGCAATGTAGTTCCATGTAAGTATATTTCATATGTAATTATGCCCCTAGGTTATAAGGGAAAGTGTGAATAGGAATGAAAGTGTTGATAGAAACTGTGGCAATGAAGAAGTGATGATGTCTTTAATCTGCCTTTCCCCAAATATGGTCTATGAAAATCCTGATGGGCATCTACTGAATTATTATCTCAGAGCATTAAGTTTGGACATCTGTATTTGGAAGAAAACTACACCCTTGTTATACACAGTAACATTTAAAATGCCCTGAGTTGTATTATTTAAGAACACAGAATATTTGTAAATTGAATTTTATAGTTTCATAATAATACTTTCTTAGACTTCTTTGTTGCACTTTGTTTTATAATTAGCTTATCAAATGTTTATCTAGGGATTAAAATCTTTCAGTAGCTTATTTCTTTAAAAAGCCTACTGTAAAATGCAGATGAAAGCCATGCCATTGTCCTTATTCTCTGCAGCCTGTCCTCACTTTGTGCAACTCTCCATTGTTTCACAGAACTGCTTGAAAACTATCTGTTTAAGCTCATTAGTGAACTAAAATTTCTTCAGTATACATACAGTTAATAAAAATAAGTGATAAGGGATAGGTGTAAGACAAATCCTGTGATACTGCTTATATGGCAACAAAGTATTAAAATGCCTAGATACACTGCCTTTATGACACTGTATCAGAAGTCAAAAAATACACATCTTGGGGCAATTCATTGCTTTTGCTAGCAATTTTCCCTCTATGTTCTAGGACAATGTATCATGTCTGAACTTTCAAAAAACTCAACTATTATATAATAATAATTGCTACTGTTAAGTTTCTTACAAATGTTTCATCTGAAAAATATATTAATTTTGCTTCTCTAGAATATCACAATCTGGTGATGTTATTCATTTATTCACACTCAGTTACAAGCAACTTGATTTACCTGCAGAAGAATAGTCTTCCAGGGTGAAATTAAAGTATAAAAATCAGCTAAGTATGTAATTCCAAAAATTAATTGCAGATCTTTCTCTGATATTCATATTGTTTAGTGACTGAACTATCATTATTGAATCTTTTCCATTTGCAGGGTGTATCTCTTAATTCTTTTGGCTACTCCCTCAGGAGAGCTTAGATACCAGTAGCACTTTGTTATATTTGCTTGGCAACTTTTTCAGACAAGTGCATTTCCTCACAGAATCAAAGTGAAATTCCAGTCTTCTATGAGGCAAATTTTGTCCTTGTAATCAGATGCATTGCTTCAGGAGAAAGTAAGGATATAGGTATTTTTTCCTAACTCGGCTTTAAAAGTTTGTCAACTGGGTTTAAAACTGATTTTTATACATCAGGCACTGTAGCCTGATGTATAAATGCCTGATGTATAAAGGCCTTATGACTCTCCTATTTGTGTGTATACACACACACACACACACACACACACATACACATATATATATACATATATAGTCAACTATCCCCCCCAAAAAAACCTAGAATTAAAAGTTAGAATAGATATATGCATCCCTACATTTACTGCAGCATTATTGTACTGTCTCTTCAATTTATGACAGAGTTCAGTGTTTTTTTTTTTCTTTTTTTAAGATCTTATTTATTCATTTGACAGACAGAGATCACAAGTAGGCAGAGAAGCAGGCAGAGAGAGGAGGAAGCAGGCTCCCTGCTGAGCAGAGAGCCTGATGGCTGCTGGATCCTAGAACCCTGGGATCATGACCTGAGCAGAAGGCAGAGGCTTTAGCCCACTGAGCCACCCAGGTGCCCCAAGTTCAGTGTTTTTAATACGTATCTTTTTTGATCAGTCTACCAGGATAGTCCTTTTCCAGCTGATGTACTAGGACTACAGTTATACCTTTCTTTCTCCAAATGGGATTATAAGGCCCCCCATAATGGGTGAAAGAGAGCTAATCTTGCCACTTCAGTTGTTTGATTTTTTTTTCCAGCCATTTTTAAGGTCCTGAAGGGAGCTAAAAACCAAGTTTTATTTGATAGTTTAAGTTGTAATTACAGGTACAGGAGGGAGATAACTTTGAATTCGATCACCACCACAAAGCAACACGGTGTCTCTACAGTGGCGTTACAGAAAGCAGAGAGCCACATTTTACTGCAAAAGCAGAACAACCCTTTGAGCAACTGCACCGGACAGAATGAATCTAGAAATTAGAATGGCACAGTGCTAAATATTAAACTTGCAATTATATTTACAAAAGATTATTTTATCATTGTGAGTTGCAAACAAAATTTTTTCTAATCAGCTAGTTTAATCTGATCAGCTAGTTATTAAAAAAAGCCAGGTGATAGTATAATATAGTGAAGATTCTCTTAACACAGAAAATGGTGAAAAAAAGGATGTGATAAGGCAGAAACCATGTGTCTGTAATAGAAGAACTAGATTAGACTTAAATTTTTCAGATGTTTGAATATTTTGTACTTTAAACAAGTTATTTTTAAAAAATATTTCAGGGAAAAACTTCAGGAAATGAGGCTAAAATAGATTATTTTCCTTTTATATACACAATATTTAATAGTCAGGAAATTTGTTTCATGTTACATTCAATAATATATTTATGTAGTTATATGTTGAAGGTAGAATATTTTAATATGCTATGTGTTTTTTTCCAAAAGAGGAATAGATAACACATTTATGTTCCTTAATGAATATTTTTGTTTTGCATTAAGACAGCTCTGATGGATTGCTTATATTTGTTCAATTTCCATCTGGGCAATGAAGTTCACTGTCTTCACTTTCTCTATCAATTTGAATTAATTTTATTCCAGTTAAAAGTAAACTAATGTTAAAAGAAAAATCCAGCATAATCTTTTATTTCAAAGCATTCTGCATGATTTAACACTACATAAAACATGTTTTAAAGAATGAAATTTTTCTGCCTCTCTAACTAGCTATTTTGAATCACTACAGAATGTCAAATCCACTGACAGCCAGAAAAGGTAAACATTGGAATTAAGAGATTTCATTGTTACATGTAACAATGTGATGTAACAGACAAGACAATGCTTGTCTGTTATTGTCTGTATTGAGGTATTTAATTACAGAAAAACCAGGTTATTGACCAAAAGCCAGTGCACTAAACTCATGTATCGTATGTACAGTCCTGATTACACCCGACTCCCTTCTGTGATGACTACATTCAAGCATTAATGTTCCAAATATGTTTTCTTTCTTTTTTGGGGGGGAGGGGGTTGTTTTTACTTTTTAAAAATTTAAATTAACTAGAAATTGCAAATATATAATAGAGAATTCCACGTACCCTTCCCCTAATGATTATATTTTATGTAACTAGAATCTAATATTAAAACCAGGAAATTGACATTGACAAATGTGTGTGTATAGTTCTATGCAAGATATCCCGTGTATAGTTTCATGTAAGCACTACTACCAGAAAGATGCATAATGATTCCATCACCGCAAAGATCTCATGCTACCACTTGAGGTACTTCTCCACTATTCTAACCCCTGTTAACCACTAATTTATTCCCCATCTCTATAATTGTGTCATTTTGAGAATGTTATATAAATGGAATCATATAGTATATGACATTTCTGGATTGGCTTTTTGCAGTGAACATAATACCCTTGAGATGTATCCAAGTTGCTACATGTAATAATACCTCACGCTATTTTTTTTCCTGAGTATCCCATGGAATGGCTCTACCACCACAGATTGGATAAACATTTACCTATTGAAGGACATTGGTTGTTTCCTGTGTTTGGTTTTGAATATGAATAAGGCTAGTAGTGTACAGGATTTTGTGTGGTTATATATATTTCATTTCTCTAAGATAAGTGCCAAGGAATGTGACTGTTGAATTTTATGTAAATGTATGTTTTCCAGAGTGCCAAACTGTTTGTATCAGAGTGTTGTACCCATGCAAACCCATTAGCAATGTATGAGAGATCGAGTTTCTCTGTATTCCTGCCAGCATTTGAAATTGGTACTTGTTTTGGCTGTTCTGATATGTGTGTAGGGATAACTAACTCATGCTCTTCATATGCATTTCACTAAGGGCTACTGATAGTCAACATTTTTTCTTGTGTGTTTCCACATACTCTGGGTGAATCAGTACAATGTTCCTCCTTTTACCAATTTATTAATAGGATTTTCTTAATTGTCAACTTTTTAGAATTCTTTACATTTTTAGGTATTAGTCCTTCAATCCATGAAATAGATCCCAGTGGCCATGACATGCAATTCTATTTTATATTTCTAAAATCTATTTCCTAATAGTTTAAGAATTTTTATGTCTGTTTTTAAGTGTTTTGGTTTTGTTGTTGTTATTGTTGTTGTGCTTTTGCCTGATTTTGGTAAGAAGGTAATAATACTAGCTTCATAAAATCATTTCAAATAATTGTCAGAGATTAAACTTTGAGTAGAATGTTTTACAAAATGATCCAAAATTTCCAAATATCATTTTTTCCTTTTCTTTTTATTTCTGTGACTTTGTATACATTAAATGTTTTTTAAAGACTTTATATTTTTACAGCAATTTGAGGTTCAGAGCATGAAACTAAGGACAATTACATATATTTCTTATATCCTCTGACCCCCACACATGTATAGACACAACCATTATGAACATTCCCCAGCAGAATGATCCACATATTACTACTGTTGGACCTACACTGACACATCCTAATCAGCCAGAATCAATGATTTACATTATAGTTTACTCTTGGTGTTGTACATTTTATAAGTTTGGACAAATGTCTAACAACATGTATCCAACATTATAGTATTGTACAGAGTATTTTCACTGTTCTGAAATTTCCTCTGTGCTTTGCCTATTGATCACTCTTCTACCAACTCCTGGAAACCACTGATTTTTCACCCTTTCCATACTTTTGCCTCTTCCAGAATGTCACATGTTGAGAATAATACAGTATCTACTCTTTTTAGGTTACCTTCTTTCACTTACTAAAATGCATTTAAGATTCCTCCATCCTTGTGTTTTCATGGCTTTATAGCTTATTTCTTTGTTAGCAATGAATAATATTCCATTGTCTGGATATACCATAGTTTATCTGTCCTTTTACTTACTGGAGGATATCTTGGTTGCTTTCAGGTTTTGATAATTATGAATAAAGCTACCACATACATCTGCATATAGGATTTTGTGTGGATATAAGTTTTCAGTTCCTTTTGGTGAATACCAAGGAGTGTGATTACTGGATCAGATGATAAGAATATGTTCAGTTTTGTAGGAAACTGTCAGTCTTTCAAAGTGACTTTATCATTTCGCATTCTGACCAACAATGAATGAGAGTTCCTGTTGCTCCTCCCCATTCTCACCAGTATTTAGTACTATCAGTGTTCTGGATTTTGGCCATCCTAATAAATATGTAGTGGTATCTGCTGTTGTTTCAACTCACATTTCCCTGATGACATATAATGTGGAAAATTTTTTCATATACTTATATGCCATCTGTATATTTTCTTTGTATGTGTTGAGGTTTTTGGCCCATTTTAAAAAAAAATATTTTATTTGTTAATTTGAAAGAGATCACAAGCAGGCAGAGAGGCAGGTAGAGAGAGAGAGGAAGGAACCAGGCTCCCTACTGAGCAGAGAGCCCGATGTGGGGCTCAATCCCAGGACCCTGGGATCATGACCTGAGCTGAAGACAGAGGCTTTAACCCACTGAGCCACCTAGGCACCTCTTTTGACCCATTTTTAATTGGGTTATTTGCTTTCTTACTGTTGAGCTTTAAGGTTTCTTTGTATATCTTGGATAGCAGTCCTTTACCAGATGTATCTTTTGCAGATATTTTATCCCAGACTGTGGCTTGTCTTCTCATTATTCTGACATTGGTTTTAATAGAACAGAAATTTTCAATTTTAATGACTTTCAGCTTATCAATTATTTCTTTCATGGGCTATTTGTTTAGTGTTATATCTAAAAAGCATCAGCACACCTAAGGTCATATAGGTTTTCTCCTAAGTTATCTTCTGAGCGTTTTATAGTTTTGTGTTTTGAAGGTGATTATATGGTCCATTTTGAGTTACATGAAGGTTATAATGTCTGTGTCTAGATTTGCCTTTCTATGTGAATGTCTATTTATATTCAGTGTTTTTCATACTTAACCTCAGTGTAACCATCCAAATAGGTTAAAAATACTTAGCATAACAAGAATATATAACATTTACAACTGATATATAACACACATTTAAAAATTATTTGTATTAATATTTCATTATGTAGCATAGATTTATATACAAACAAAATATCTGCCTTGGATGTTACCCAGAATATATAAACATGGGAAAGAGTAATTGGCACACATTTATTAATACACTCATTGTAGGTATTTGTTAAGTACTTCAAGTTGAAGCATACCTATTTTGTTATAAATTACATCAATGAAGAAAACTCTAGTGCTTTAAGATGAAGTGGATGTTTCTGGCTTATAACCAGAAAATTTTAAAAAAAAGTTTTATTTAGCATTTGCACACAATGATATCTAAAATTAGATCACTGTGTTTACTTAGATAACACCTTCGATTCTGAAATTAGTTCCACTTTCTTATGACATCAAACTTTTCCAGTCATGAGTTATTTCTATTACTATAAAGTTAGGCTCCAAAGTTCCTATCTTTCTTTTTTTTTTTTAGGTTTATGTATTCATTTGAGAGAGAGAGAGAGAGATGGGTGGAGGGGAACAGGGAGAGAAAGAGCCTCAAGCAGTCTCCCCACTGAGCACAGAATCTGAAATGGGTAGATCCCAGGACCCTAAGATCATGCCCTGAGCTGAAATCAAGACTCGGCTGCTTCACCCACTGAGCTACCCAGGTGCCCAGAAATTTTCTATCTCAAAGTAAAACAAAATTCCCTGAAAAAAAAAAAAAATCTCCCTTGATCCCACATTTTACTCTATAATACCTTTGTGTTATAGAGTAATACCTTTTTACTCTATTCTTCAGAGCAAAACTTAAGAGACAGTTGTCCATAGTTTTTGTCTTGATTCTTCAACCTTTAATTTTTTTTATCAAGTACTCTATTTTCATTTAGCTTCCACTATTTCACTGACTTGTATTTATCAGATTACGAATGGCATCCCTATTGCCCAGGCAAATATCTGTTTCTGTTTTCTTATCTATTTTCTCTCTCATTTTCCAAGCGGGTATGATACATTTTCCTGTATGCACCTTTGTGAAACATTTTTTTTTTCTTAGCTTTCTTGATATTATACTTTCCTTGCATTTCTTTTTAGTTCATTCACTATTCATTATTTAATATTATTTGATAATTTTTTTGATAATATTCTAATAGTTGGATGTCCAACTATTTGTCCTTGGTCTCTTTTTCTTCTCCATAAGAATGAAGAAAAGTAAAAATCTTGGGATTTCTTTGAGTAGTATAAAAAGTTAATGCTAAAACTTACATGTAAACACCAACACTTGGCTAATTGAACAATAATAATAATGATGATGATGGTAATAATAAAAAAACAACTTATATGTAACTGCAAAAAGACAAAGATATCCAAATAATCTGGAAGAAGTGACAACATATTGCATGTAGATGGCATTGAATCAGTAGTGACCCATTGTCCAGAGTGGTGATTTTAGTGAGTTTATGGTTTTGTGTTTGTCTTGTATTATTTTTGTAACCAGAAGGTAAAATTTGATCCTGGAAAGCAAGAAAGCAGTTGACTATATTATATGAAGAAGCATATGTTTAGACAGCAATGTAGTTAAACATTCATGTAAAAACTGATTCCTGATAGGAGAGAGAATGCAGTGATATTTCTCAGATCATGTTTGTAATCAGTGATCATATATATATATGATCATGTCATTATCATATATATATGTGATATATACATATCACATATTTTTTAAATAATTTTTTAATTTCATTTCTTTTCAGTGTAACAGAATTCATAGTTTTACACCACACCCAGTGCTCCATGCAATGCGTGCCCTCCACTATACCCACCACCTGGCTCCCCCAACCTCCCACCCCCCGCCCCTTCAAAACCCTCAGGTTGTTTTTCAGAGTCCATAGTCTCTCATGTCACATATTTTTATCACATTTAAAAAATAGGTGCTGACTATCAGTCAAATAATGATGAAAAAGAAAGTAATAACACTGTCTGTAATTAGCTATATCAACCTACAAGAGAATGGATTTGTAAGAGTATTCTACCAGAAGACAAGATGTGAGAGGATAAAATAACTGATGTTTGATTATAAATTTTCAATTCCTACTTCAACCTTATATTATTTAAAATGATGCTTTTCTTTCTCCTTTTTTCTTGTTTAATTTTTTAATACAATGGTTTAAGGTTGAAAATTTAAGTGACTCATATAGGTGTGAAATATGGGGAGATTGGTGAAAGGGTACAAATTTTCAGCTATACGATAAATAAGATTGGGGTACCTGGGTGGCTCAGTGGATTAAGCCTCTGACTTTAGCTCAGGTCATGATCTCGGGGTCCTAGGATGGAGCCCTGCATCAGGCTCTCTGCTCAGCAGGGAGCCTGCTTCCCCCTCTCTCTCTGCCTGCCTCTCTGCCTACTTGTGATCTCTCTCACTGTCAAATAAGTAAAATAAAAAAATCTAAAAAAAAAAAAATAAGATCTAAAGATCTAATGTAAAACAAAGTGACTATAGTTGATAGCATTGTATTGTGTAATTGAAATTTGCTAAGAGTAGAAATTAAATTTTCTCATTAAAAAAATAGACAAATACATGAGGTGATGGATGTGTTGATCAGATGGCAAACCTTTCCACAATGTATATGTGTATCAGATCACTACCATGTACACTTCAAATATTTTATAATTTTGTCACTTATACCTCAATAAAGCTGAAAAAAAAGAAGAAACAAAAAAGAATTGACAAATGCCTAAATTTAAATTATAGCTAACACCATTTTTTTTATTAACATATAATGTATTATTTGCCCCAGGAGTACAGGTATGTGAATCATCAGGCTTACACAATCCACAGCACTCATCATAGCACATACCCTCCCCAATGTCCATAGCCCAGCCACCCTATCCCTGCCTCCTCACCCCCTAGAAACCCTCCGTTTGTTTCATGAGATTAAGAGTCTGGGGGTGCCTGGGTGGCTCAGTGGGTTAAGGCCTCTGCTTTCGGCTCGGGTCATGATCCCAGGGTCCTGGGATCAAGCCCCGCATCGGGCTCTCTGCTCCGCGGAGAGCCTGCTTCCTCCTCTCTCTCCCTGCCTGCCTCTCTTGCCTACTTATAATCTCTGTCTGTCAAATAAATAAATAAAATCTTTTAAAAAAAAAAGAGTCTGCAGTGGTTTGTCTCCATCCTGATCCCATCCTGTTTCATTTTTTCCCTCCCTACCCCCTATTATCCCCAAGCTGGTCTCTCAAATTCCTTATATCAGAGAGATTGTATGATAATTGTCTATATCTGATTGACTTATTTTGCTTACTGTAATACTCTCTAGCTTCATCCTAATCATTGCAAATGGCAAGATTTCATTTCTTTTGATGGCTGCATAGTATTCCATTATATATATGCATATATATATATATATATATATATATACATACATACATACACATACATACACATACACATACCACCTCTTCTTTATCCATTCATCTGTTGATGGACATCTAGGTTCTTTCCATAGTTTGGCTATTGTGGACATTGCTGCTATAAACATTCGGGGGCACATGCCCCTTTGGATCACTCATTTGTATCTTTAGGGTAAATATCCAGTAGTGTGATTGCTGGGTCATAGGGTAGCTCTATTTTCAGCTTTTTGAGGAAGCTCCATGCTGTTTTCCAGAGTGGTTGCACCAGCTTGCATTCCCAGCAAAAGTGTATGAGGGTTCCCCTTTCTCTGCATCCTCACCAGCATCTGTTATTTCCTGACTTATTAATGACTTATTAGTTTTAGCCATTCTGACTGGTATGAGGTGGTATCTCATTGTGGTTTTGATTTGTATTTCCCTGATGCTAAGTGATGTTGAGCACTTTTTCATGTGGCTAACACCATATTTAATGGTTAAAAATTTGACTCATTTACTCTAAGTAGGAACAAGACAAAGATTTTCCCTCTTACTACTCCTGATCAATATTGTATGGGAAGTCTTAGCTAGTGAAGAAAGAAAGTAAATACATTAGTAAGAAGAAATTAATTATAATTCTCTATGTAGGAAACCCCTGGAATATAGCTAGGTCCCGGAATATAACCTTAATATACAGTGTCAATTGCTCTTCTATAGAGAGAAATAAACAACTGGAATTTGAAACTTAAAAAAAAAATCTATCATTTAAAATAGCACCTCAAAATGAAACAGATAGGTATACATCCAAGAAAATATGTATGTATCTATATTTGAGAAACTATACAACTTTGAAGAGAGAAATCAAAGAAAATATAAATGGAGAGATATTTCATGTAAATACATAAAAGACTCAATACTGTTCAAGTATCAGATATTCCCAACTTGATCTACAGAGTCAATATATATCTAATTAAAATCATAGAAAGCTTCTAGGGTTATTGATTAACAATTTGACATGGCTACACATATCTACTATAATTGAGCGATTAAGTAAAAGAATGGTGGATGGTGGGGGATGGGTTTCTCATTGTTAGAGTGGAAATTGGCAGATCAGATTAGAAAGGGAAGGAGGCTAGAATGATCTGTAGATTATATGAATTATAATGGATTACATTTGGAGACATTGGCAAGAACTCATAATACAGATGCAGAGCACTGCTTATAAAAATATTCATACATATATGTACATATACAGGATAGTGTACACACACACACACATATATATAATTTTTCTTTTTTTGCTCTGTCAGCTGAAAGGACCTTAAAGACACTATATCTCAGTAGCAGAAGTACAGAAAGCACCCTTAATGAATACCACTCTTCAGTAAAAGGAAACAGAGACCTTTGGAGAAATAATTTCAGGACTGCAGCAGACAAGATACGAGATGGCCTTGAAACATGTTTCAACCAGAAAGTAGCATTTAAGAAAACAAATCATTGGGGCACCTGGACCCCTTACATTAGATCTTTAGATCTTATTTTTTTTTCTTCATCTGAACCTGGGTGGTTCAGATGGTTAAGCGTCTGCCTTTGGCTCAGGTCATAATCCCAGGGTTCTGAGATCAAGCCCCAACTAGGGCTCCCTGCTTGGTGGAGAGCCTGCATCTCCCTCTCCTTCTACTGCTACCACTGCTTTTGCACTCTCTCTCTCTCTCTCCTCTCTCTTTCTCTCTGTTGAATAAACAAATAATCTTTTAAAAATTAAAAAATAAATAAAAAATAAATTACTGATCCAGATATGTGAAAGAGGCATAAGAACCAACTGAAAGTACTTCTAACTGTCAAAGTTGGAACAGTTTGTGCAACCAAATTAATAGCTTGGATTATAATCTACAGTATTAAAAATAAGTGTATAGTTCTATATTGATATAAATGACTGAATAAATTAATAAATGGTAAGAAGGGACAAATCTCCCATGCAGAAGAATTCTAAACAAATTTTGTATGCAGCCATAAATGAAAGGAGCATACCTTCTCACTTATTAAGTGTGGGTTTGTGTATAGGACTTCCCTCCAGTGACTACAGTATGGAAAGGGAAGGAAAAGAGAAAATTTACAGTGAAGAGACCTGACAAACATATTTCAGGCAGATGATCAAGGTTGATATCAATACTCAGAAGTCATACTGATACACACTTTTGGAATGATGTAATGAAAGGGGTTACCTCTATGATCTTTTTCCCTAAACCCATAACCCCAGTGTAATCATGAGAAAATATCAGAAAAACTCCATTAGAGGAGTATCATATAACATGTCTGGTTCTTCATGAACAGGTTTGGCTTGCTTCCCAAATTCTCACATGGCAATCTATCTGGAGTTTCTGCCCATTTACATCATAAGTTAATATCCCCCCCATCTCTGATATCTTCAGTCTCTCTTAATCATTCTTAGTTCTTCACTATAACACATCATCAGCTGACATATAATACATATATTTGTTTATATACTCAATGTCTATCAATCCCCACAAAAATATAAGCTCTAACAGGAAAGGAACTTTAGTTGCTACATTCTTGACTTTAAATAGCACTTGACATGTAGCAGGAACTCATTAAATATTTGTTGGGTGAATGAATTACTTTCTTCGTCTACATTAGGAATTTAAGAATTCTAAATTATTCGTTGTCAGTGAAGTTTAAATTATACCCTTGTTACATGATGGATGATCAGTGGATATTAGTTTCTTTCTTTCACTCTTTGAATTACTTTACATTCATATTTTATGGATAATGTTTCTCAAATATGTATCTATAACAATATTTACTGCTATTGCAAATTCATTAGCTCAGGAATTTAGACAATGTTAAATCACAAGGTAGTTTTCTCTCCTGCTACATGTTCTGGAAAACATATATAGTAATTGCCTATGTCCTGGGATTGGCTTCTTTCTGTCTCCTCTATGCAATGGACATGGAGAAATTTTACTTTTGTGAATTCAGTTTTAGCAGAAGAAAAATAATTAAGTCTTATAATTATTAAATATTTATTTATTTCTCCATGTTTTATTTTAGCAGTGGTGGTGGTGGTTTATTTTTAATGATCAGTTTACAAGAAATTCTATGACCATTGAAGACCTTTTTTTTTTTTTTAACATATTACATGTACCATAGCATGACTTCAAATTATAGCAGTTTTCAACTCTCAGATGAAACCACTGTACATAAACTGGGGCAGCATGTCTGAATAGAAAATTCTGTTGTTTTAAATATCTGTATATTGCCTACTCTTCCTTTTGTTGTATATGGTGGGCCCAGCCCTTCCCTTCCATTTCTGTGTCCTTGATTAACTATTTGAAATGAAAAAAAAATGTGTTCTTCATTTTTAAATCACCACCATTGAGGGACATTATGGAATTTTTGGTAACTATTCCTGCTCTTAGGAATAAAGGCTATATTTGTCACCTTATCCTTAGCTAAAGAATTTCATTCTGTTTAATACTGAAGGAAATTTTAAGATTCATGTTGTGGTAACTTTGTTAATGTTTAGTTTTATAAGCAAATGTAGGAATTTGAATATAAATTATAATTCTTTTACTTGTACTAAGGGAGGAAGGAAGGAAGGAAGAGAGTAAGGGAATAAGGAAAAAGGGAGAGAAGGGAAGAGGCTAGTTGGGTCAGAATTTTTTTAAAATAAGCAATTAATCAATTTAATTAATCTGATGAGCACTTTTATTCGAATTGGCCAATTCTTGTTGGCAGATCCTAGGCAAATTGGTAACAAAGGTCCATTGTACTTTAACTCAATTATTGCAATTTTCACTTCTTTTTTTTTTAAGATTTTATTTATTAATTTGTCAGAGAGAGAGAGTGAGCACTGGCAGACGGAGGCAGAGGGAGAAGCAGGCTCCCTGCCGAGCAAGGAGCCCGATGTGGGACTCGATCCCGGGATGCTGGGATCATGACCTGAGCCGAAGGCAGCTGCTTAACCAACTGAGCCACCCAGGCGTCCCTGCAATTTTCACTTCTGAATTACATTACTAGAGAAGCATTCTATTAAATAAAGCATGACATGATTGTATTTATCCATTCTGTTAACATTTCTTGAGCACTGGCAATGTATCAGACATTTTTTTTGTAAGTTGCAGTGAGTAAAACAGACTACATTTTTTTTTTAAGATTTTATTTATTGGATAGAGAGACAGCAAGAGAGGGAGCACAAGCAGGGGGAGTGTGAGAGGGAGAAGCAGTCTTTCCACCAGGCAGGGAGCCCAACATGGGGCTCCATTCCAGGACTCTGGGATCATGACCTGAGTGGAAGGCAAATGCTTAACAATTGAGCCAGCCAGGCACCCCAAAACAGACTACATTTTGAAGTATTAATTTTAAACTTAAACATTTTTAAGACTCAAGAGAGACATCTCTCTAATGGGGAATCTGTACATTCTGAGACTAGGATGGAGGAACTTTAGGGAATGGTCTTTTTCTCCTTTCTCTTCCAATAATTTGGGGTAGGTAGAGTGGCAGCTACCACTCTATTAGACATAATTAATTGAAAGTCTAAATATCAGTTTTTATTTATATTTATTTATAATATCAGCTAGTTAATTAACAGGTGATATCATGGCTCAGTTCTTATTTTCAAAAAAAAATTTGCCCCTGTTTTATTACCATAGTACCTATCTCTGTGAAGAAAAAAAATTATAGGTATAGATGCTATTAAAAAAATCAAAATTATTATAATTCATAAAAATGGTTGAAGTGGCTGTGGTGCCTGGGTGGCTCAGTCCGTAAGCTTCTGCCTTCAGCTTGGGTCATGATCCCAGGGTCCTGGGATAGATCCCTTGAAACATCAGGCTCCCTGCTCAGCGGGAAGCCTGCTTCCCCTTCTCCCACTCCCCCTGCTTATGTTCCCTCTCTCTGTCTCTTCCTCTTTCTTTCCATCAATTAAATAAATGAAATCTTTAAAAAAAATGGTTGAAGTGGCAAATAATGTAATAAAACGAGTTCTAATGGCTACAATTTATTTATCTCAATAAATAAAATGCATCTCTGTTCATCATAAGTGAAATGGCCATAGCTCACTAAAATTTTAATTTTTACTTAATTGAAAACTTATGAAAAATGAAATGACTCCCCTCTGGGCACTATTGCTATTTGCAAGATGTCTATATTTCACACACAAATCCCTTTGATTCCTTTTGTCAATTATGCCTTCTGTAATTGTTTCCTAGGCAGTTAAAAATCTTGAATATCAGGTTCAATATTTTAAAAATTACAAAAGTAACTGAGTTGAAAAATAATTTAAAACATTGTTTCTAAGATTAATATTGCTGAATCTTCAAATATATTATCAAGTTACTGTTTAATGACTTTAGAGACAGTATTGGATTTTCCCTATCATAGAATTTCAGGTTACAAGAGTTGTGAAAACAAACTCTTTTTTTTCTAGAGTCCCCAGAGAGTCAAGCATAAGAAATTTAAAAAAAAAAAAAAGCCATAAGATATTAAATCCCCTGCTCCCTACAATTTGATTGTCTGATATGCCCCCTAAAGGATCATTAGAGCTATGATGCAATGAAAATGCTAGGGAAATATTTGATTTATTTTGCATTTGTGAACTTCTGTTCATTAGTTCTATTTAGTATATCTTTCTGATTGCTGTAGCTGGCTACTAAATTAAAAATGTTATTGTTTAATTAGGCACTGGCAACCTTTTGGTAGACAAACACACTTAATTTTCCTTAATATATGGGAGTAGACTGTTGCTTCTTATAAGTTTTGTGTAATATGTATTGTTAGTTGTATAAGAAAGTAATTTCTCAGGGTGCCTGGGTGGCTCAATCAGTTAAGTGTCTGCCTTCACCTCTGGTCATGATCTCAGGTCCTGGGATCAAGCACCTGCATTGGGCTCCATGCTCAGCGGGGAACCTGTTTCTCCCTCTCAGTGTTCCTCTGTGCTCTCTCTCTCTTAAATAAATAAATAAAATCTTAAAAAAAAAAACAAAACGTATTTTCTCTTCTGTGTGTGTCTGCTCTGTTACCTTAAGCCTTCCTATGGTTTTAGGTACCATCTCTCTAAGTTAAAACTTTTTCATTCTGTGTCCAGGTGAAATTTCTCCTCAGATTCCATGTCTCATTTCCAACTTGGTATTTGCAATTAAATGTTGAACTTATACTTCAAATTCGGTGAGTCTAAAACTAATGGTTTCAAAGGCAGTTTTAGTAGGTGGTTAAGAGTGCGGTCTCTGCAGACAGGAAGCCATTTTTCAGTTCTACCATATACTAAAATCAGGATAATGAGCATATTTTCCTCATAAGACTATTTGAAGATAAATGAGTTAGTATGTATAAAGTATTTAGAATGGTGCTCCTACAGAATAAGTACTAAATTATTTCAGGCAGAACAGTAATACAAAATTTAGAATTTAGGATCTTGTCTGGCAGTCTGAATTAATATCTTCATAGCTTTGTGACAATGGGTAAATTACTGAAACTTGTTCTGAACCAATCTCCTCATTATTAAAATCAAAATAATAATAGTTCATATCCTGTATTTCATTGTGAAGATCAAGACAGTACATATAAAGCACTTAGAATTTCTCATATATACTATGTCTTTAGAATATCTGATTATTATCCTAATACCTAGAATGCCTTTTTTAAAATTCCCTGTTTTCTCTCAATGACCCAGATATTTGGTTACCTTTATTTACCCACACTTGACATCAAAGATTTACCTTTATTCTGTTTCCCACTCACTAAACCACATCAGTTGTCATTCCTCTTTCTCTTGTTTTTCTTAATTGCTCCATTTTATTCTCAATCTATCCAAGGCAATTTAGATTATTTTCATCTTTCTTATAAAAGTAGTTTCTTGATGTCTTCAATATCACTCCTCTGTAATCAAATCTGCCTGTAACTGTCAGACTATCCTCTGAAGAGCCTAGCACTACCTCTTACCTCTTCATGACCTGAGAAGGGTTCCCTAGTGCCCAACTGACCCTCATCTAAAATCATAATGTTGTAACCAGAAGTGGAAGGTTCTCTTCTATGTAGCCCCATTGCCCACTCCTCTTAAGAGGGGAGGCTTTCCTAAATAGTACCCTTCTACTCTCTTTAGAGTATTTTGTTTTTCCTAAGTATTAGAAGAGGTTGCCTCATTGTTGTATACTGTTTAAGCCTCAGTGTCAGTTTCTTCCAAGAAACTTTTCGTCATGCTCCCACATATAAATTGTATTTCCCTTTTCTATATTTTGTTAGACTCTCTTCATACTCATTCTACATGAAAAGTTATTGGCATGTGCTCTGTTTTCCTGAAGTATTGCATGTCTTAATATGTTTCTCATGTTATGGGTGCCCAATAAATCATAATTAAGGGGACAACTGGATGAAATAAATTCATTCAGATTTATCATTTAAGAATTTTTAACTTTTGGATTATAGTAAATTATCACTATTTTCAGCTCTTTTTTTCTTTAGGTTACCTGTACCTACAGGAAATGACATTAAAAATACTTTCAAATTAAAGTAAATTTTTAAAAAGTCAATAGTAGATATATAGCTTTGCTAGCTTCCCTGGTAAAAAGCCTACTGTTTTTATGCCAGGTTTTATCAGCTATAACAACCAAAAGTTAAGGTACTATGACCACTAAACAGGACAGCTTGCTGTGGCTGTAACTATATTTTATCCTAGCAAAGTGGAAGTCATGGTATTTCTAGTATTACAAGACTGGAACAAACTTATAAACTTGCTAAATGAAATTTCCAAGAAGAGAGATTACTCATGCTGAAGGTATAGGTATATGTAGGCTATAACATTTTTTTTTAATTGAAGTATAATTAACATGCAGTGCTATATTCATTTCAGGTGTACTACATATTGATTTCAACAGTTCTATATTACTCAGTGCTCTCAGTAAGTATAGTCACCATCTGTCACCGTATTGTAGTATTACTGACTAAATTCCCTATGCTGTACATTTCATCTCCATGACTTATTTATATATATCTTAAATTATAACTTGATCCTCTTTATGTATTTCACCCATCCCACCACCCATGTGTAACATTTTTGAACTTGTTATGCAAAAGATTTACAAGTATCCAATCATTTGCCATAGTCATTTTTTATCTACCTGATTTTAGAAACATGCCGATTTTATCATGATTGAAGCTTTTATAGACACTTATCCATTTCATCATTTTCTATTTTATTCCAGGTCCCTATTTAAATGCACCTTGCTATTTTTCCTTAGTACCCTAATCTGAATAGTGATTTATTGTCCTAATACAACTCAATATACAGTTACTGAAATAAAATTTATAAGGAATTAAAAATATATCTGCAAATAAATTGAAATGTGAGGTTGCCTCGTAACTATTTCTGAATGACTGGAAGCAGCATTGAACATGTTAGGGGGTCCCAGTTTGGTTTCCCATTTTGGTTTCTTTCATCTCTGTGTCTGAGTCTTTGTAGGAAAGTTGTGTTGCTTAGGTTCATTATTTTAACATTTATTTGGCATCCTTCTTCTCAAGAAGTCCTAGTTAATATTGGAAAAGACATGTAAATTTATATTTTACTTGTAATACATCTGGAAAACATCTTTGGATAAGATTGCCCAAGAAGGAAGACTTAAATAGTGTGCCTTGGGGTTGGAATTGGTGCTAAAGGAGGCTTCACAAAGGAGGAAATAGAATATGAACTAGGTGTATGAAAATGTCAATTGCTTCAGAGTAAGAATGAAAATAATTTAGGAGGATAGAGTATATAGGCTCAGAAATCTCCTTTAAATTGTTTATCACCTCACATATTTCTAGCATATTTCTGAACTGGTGAGGGAAAGTGAAAAATCATATTAAGATAATCATATAGAGTACATGATCTATTATTATTACATTTTCCAGAGAATTTGAAATAACAAGAAGACTTACAGAATACCCTTAAATATCTCACTTCCCACATCTCAATATACCATGACCTCACACAACAAAATTGTCATAGTTTCTGAGAGTTTAAAACATATCTCCTCAAACATGCCACTTTGGCATATTGACTATTTTGAGTTAAAAGCAGTTGAAAAATAACAGATACAAGAAAAATGCTCTGACTTTCCTTCTTTTTCTCAAAGCAGGAGGTACAATTCCCATGTGAAAGATGTTCTCCCTATGCCAGAAGGAAGGTACCATTCTTATCATCAAGGATGGGAAGTTGAGACCAAGAGAACTCAGCATAAACAGATCTTGTCAAAATATTTCTTATATTCCTTTAGCTTCCTCAGATAGTTTAGTTACTTTTCCATAATTGCCTCTCTTTGTTCAGCCTCATATAAAACACAAAGGTTTTGCCACTTCTTTGGGTCCTCATTTCCTAATGAAGTCTCCCATATCATGTACAACTTGCATTAAATAAATCCTTAATTTTTTTCCTGTTGATCTATCTTATGTCAACTATTCACTTAAGAGGGTACAGATAAGAGTATAAATATGAGTTTTCTTTCTTTTTCTAAATGTTTTTGAGCATGAGTTTTTGAGTCAGTTTATCTCTGGCTCCTATATCGAATATTTTTGTAAATTCAGGTGAATTGCTTAACAAAATGTAATCCCCAGTTTCTTCATCAGTGAAGCATAGCTAATCACATTGGGCTTTTGTGAATATTGAAAGGGATAATGAATGCATCTATTAACATAATGAGGAGTCCAGCTCCTGGCTAAAAATCTATGTGTGACTTTCCAGGCCTGGACACAAGAAATTACAAAGGTTTTATCTAGAAGTTCTCATTCCAGAAAGCTGCTCTCCTCCACCAGACTTGTTGTACAGCCAATACATTTCAGTGTCTAAGTCGAGTTACAGTCAAGGACTCGGGCTTCCTGGGCTGGTCATACATGTTTGCATTCCTTGCTCTTAGCCCCTGTGCCTCAATTCCTGGGTCTCTTTATCTGAGGCTCCTCTTTGTGTGCCTCTGTGGCAGCCTTCTTCGTTGTGGAGGAGGGGAACATCGTAAATGAAATTTTCCCCACTCTAAGTACCCACTACTTTTCTGCTCTGAGCCTTCAGTCTTCATGCTCCCTCTGACGCCAGGGGCCATAAAACTGCTACAGCCTTTTGTTCTGGGCTTCCTCAGCAGGGATATGACCTCCATTCTGTTTGGATCCACCTGATCATGTGTGCCATTACATGGGGAAAAAGGAAAAAACGAAGAGTTGTCATTTGTTCTGGTTTTGACCTCTTGCTTATCCCATCTCAGTAAGTTATTATAGACTTAACTCTCATTTTTGGCATTTTGCTTTAATAGGCTACTCAGACACATGGCAGCTCAGGTCTCTCCCAGCTCAGGTGAGCTCCTGACCATAGTTGATATCCCTCAATGATAAAACTTAAACCCAGAAAACATACAGAAGGTGAGACCCATGTCTCATCAATAGATTGGAAGCATAAGAAAAGCAGGTGTCTATTACCTGGTCATTATATTTACTGTGGAAATATGTTGAAAACTAATTGCGCATCTGAGTAGAAACTCAGTAGGAGATTCGGTAAAGAACAGGATTTGAAATTCCTTCTGTGAGGTTGAGCACTCCTGCTCAGTTACTTTTGGAGCCCTTTAGAATCTTTCTTGTCACCTCTTCTTTTTGCAGTGACCTAATTGCCAATATCTCTTCCAGGTAATCTGGTATTTAATCAAAAGCCAGTGTATGTACCTTTAAATCAATGTCTAATGCTAAAGTAGATATTGCATGTTACATTACTGTTAGAATTCTGCTATCTCACAGGTTGATTAGAATTTTGTGTGTTTTTCCTGGGAACACATACTTCTATCTTCTATGATTAAAATGTTTTATTTTGTTTGGTTTTTTTGAAGATTTTTATTTTATTTATTTGACACAGAGAGAGAGATCACAAGCAGGCAGAGAGGCAGGCAGAGAGAGAAGGGGAAGCAGGCCTCCGCTGAGCAGAAAGCCCGATGCAGGGCTTGATCCCGGGACCCTGAGACCATGACCTGAGCCGAAAGCAGAGGATTAACCCACTGAGCCATCTAGGTGCCCCTATTTTGGTTTTTTATCCAAGTAATATTTCTCCTAAAATTATTCAGAAATTATGCTGTGCCATTTATGCATAAAAATACAGAAAACAAACACCAACATGATGAGCATTTGTGAATAAATAACATATATAGCATATAAACAGACGCATATACTATACTTACAAGTATGTATGTAGTCATATATGTGGTGCATTAATTTGTGTGTGTGTGTGCACACATGTGTAAAGACATCCACAGTCACAAACACACCACACCTATGATATTTTTATTGTAAGATATATCTTTTGTTATATGGACTAGTTCATATTGTAATACATTCTTTTTCTGGTTGTATATTTGACAACATATTCCTTCATGTTGGTGTAACACAACTGCACTGTTTTTGCAAATAAGTGTAATAAAATTACAACGTACCACGTTGAAGACACAATGCAGTTAAGAAGTACAAACTCAAGTTTAGAAAAGGAACCAGTTCTTGGAATATTTCAGATCAAATCTTAAGGGGAACAAAAACAATCAGAAGAAAGCAAACTATTTTGCCCTATTAGAAATGTAAGCACAATATACCTATACAGAGATACCACAGGAACATATTCCCTTAACCTAGTGAATAGTAAATATTTTTCATATACTGTGAATATCACACTGTATTTATTTTAAGCCACAAATCACAACATATATTACTGTCATCTAATCTTACTAAATATGATATCCAGACAGAATACCCAATTTTTGCCATTTGAGAACCATTATCATAAGAAACATTTTCAATTTTGTAAATCAACTAAAGAAAGTGACCTACTCTCTGGAATTTAGTAAAGCTGCTTATTTGCAACTACAGGCACTCCTACCAATCAAAACCTTTCATGCAAAGTAAAAAAAAGGAGATGAAATTTTCAGGTTACTTTGTACCCAAAGAAATGTGATCATATGATAGTGTTCATAATAACCTAACATGCTATTATAGTCAGAAAAGTGTCTCTCAATTCAAGCTGAGTAATCAACTTGAAAAGGGAAAAAAAAATGAGTGAACTCAACATTGAAAGTTCAAATACTAAGAACAAGTCTTCAACAATCAGGAAAAATTCAATAAAGATAGCATTTCTCTTCCATTGTTACAGCTATTGATACCATTTCAATGCCCCAAGTAAAAATTAAAATTGTGACATGATACTCTTTTACGCAAAATCTGTACAGATTTATACTCAAGAATGGACTTAATAGTTCCTGGTACCTTCAAGGAAAGTCTGAAATAAGAGGAGGGGCTCACTTTATAGCAATCAGTTGACAATGTCTTAAGGCTAGAGCATAGAGAACTCCAGCTGTTACAATTATTGTTTTTTAGGGCAGCTTATATCATGAGACTACAGCTATTCATTCTTTGAGGACACCTCCAAAAATCACATAGTATGTTATCCATTAATCATTTTAATGGATGCCTCTTGAATTTAATGGATGCCTGCATTACTGGGTGCCTGGTTGCTCAGTCCTTAAGTATCTGCCTTTGTCTCAGGTCATGATCCGAGAGTCCTGGGATGGAGAAGCCCCAGTTCCTAGGGCTTCCTGCTTGGTGGGGAGCATGCTTCTCCCTCTCCCACCCCCCCTTGCTTGTGTTACCTCTCTCTCTCTCTCTCTCTATTAAATAAATAAATAAAATCTTTAAAAAATGATGCTGCATTGCAAAAGAAACCATACACACCATAGTAAAGACTATTTTCAGTATACATATTTTTTTATCAAATTCAAATCCACATTTGACTAGGCAAAGATTTTATGAAATTAAAAATTTTAAATTTTCTTCTAACATGAATGTAACAAGGTTAAAATTTTCTAAATGTTTCAAATGCACATACACAAAAATACACATGCACATATTTATAAAATATCAATAATTACATATCCTATGACAAAATATAATCTACAGATATATGTAATAGTTCAATCCTTTAATAAAAACTTGCTTCTCCTTTCAATGGCATAAAATATTATGACATTTTTACTGATTTCTAGTTATAGTTTGACTTTAATACCTTGAGAAAATATAAATTTGATTAAGAAATGAAAGTACAGTAAATTACTAGGTAACCAGTTAGTAAGAGCTTACTGAGTGTCTTTAATTTACTTAATGTTTTAAAATTTCTGTACTAGGAGTTGTAAGATATAATAAAAATAAAACCTGCATTATCTGCCTGGAAATTTCAAACTATTTGAAAAGGAATAAAACTTTAAAAACTTGAAAGTTATCCACTGTAAGCATTATATAATTAGGTATTAAAATTTAGGGCAAAAAAGAATGGAAGCTCAGACAGAAATTACTTTGTATGTAACAACTGAGGAAGAGCCAATATAATAGGTCCTTAATTGATAAATGCTGTTCAATACAAGAATGAAAAATTAGAAGAAATATGGAAGAGGAAGAAAGTAGGGGGAAGAGGGGGAAGAATACAGACTACTTTAGCTGTATTTTAAGTGATGGATCAATTTACAATGGAAATGAAGTATAAAAATGGTATTTTTGAAAGATTTAACTAAAACATTAGAAGAAACAGAAGTCAGTACAATATGCTCCTAAAATATGTGGAGATTGATTTCTCTGAAGGCTTGGGTGAAAAATAGTAAAAAAGTTGGATATACAAAATGATGGCAAAAATCAGAGATAGAGGCAAGATGGTGGAGATATAGCAGCTGAGACGGCATCAGGTAGCAGGAGATCAGCTAGATAGCTCATCAAACCATTGCGAACACCTACAAATCCAACGGGAGATCGAAGAGAGGAAGAACAGCAATTCTGGAAACAGGAAATCGACCACTTTCTGGAAGGTAGGACTGGCGGAGAAGTGAATTGAAAGCGACGGGAGGATAGACCGCGGGGGAGGGGCCAGCTCCCGGCAAGCGGCGGAGCAACGGAGCACTAAATTGGGACTTTTAAAAGTCTGCTCCACGGAGGGACATCGCTCCAGAGGCTAAACCGGGGTGAAGCCCACGCGGGGTCAGCGTGGCCCCAGGTCCCGCGGGGTCACAGAAGGATCGGGGGTGCCTGAGTGGCACAGAGCTAGCAGGTATCGGAGCGGGGAAGCCGGCTACAGAGACAGAGCCGAGGAGTGAGCTCTCAGCTCGGGGTTACCTTGAACCGGTCGGAGGCTGGGTGAGCACGGAGCACGTACAGAGGCGAGGGATATGGAGTAGCTGGGACTTTTCTCTGAGGAGTGGAGCCCCAAATCTCAGCTCTTCCGGGCCGGAGACTAGGAGGCCGCCATCTTCATCCCCGTCCTCCGGACTCTACGGAAAGCGCTCAGGGAACAAAAGCTCCCGAAAGCGAAACTGGGCGGATTACTCAGCCCGGCCCCTGGTAAGGGCGGTGCAGCTCTGCCTCAGGCAAAGACACTTGAGAATCACTACAACAGGCCCCTCCCCCAGAAGAACAAAAGAAATCCAGCCAAGACCAAGTTCACTTAACAAGGAGAGCAGCGGAACTCCAGAGGAGGAGAAAGCAATGCGCGGAATTCATGGCTTTCTCCCCATGATTCTTTAGTCTTGCAG